>JZKD02S0176476.1:149895-168089 GCA_000966675.3 Picea glauca
AGAGGATACACTGTGGGAAATGCCTCCACCCCTCCTAATAGGACTAGGGTCCACACCGTACAATGGAATATACAGTGGCAACGTGTTGTTGGGAGTTTTGTCATCGTTTATTCAGTTTTGGGAAGTTCACTTCCTAAAATCCTACACTGGTCCACATATCATAGAAATGTATCCAAACCAATATAATTTCACATACAAGATTCATACCATATTGTTTCTCGGCCAGTAGTCATGACATCCACTTTCATCATCATTATCCCTTGGCTATTCCATAGCCCAATAACCTGCAAATTAGTCTGTAACACAAACTCATACAAATCTTATGCATTATCATCATGTAATTGCATACAACCATAATTTCAATTCAGTATCCGTGTACCAACAACTTTAACATCAAATTTTTCAAGTTAGAAATAGATCACATAATATCCCATAATTCAATTAACATTACCCATTCATAGAATTATCATTTACATAATAGATTTCATCATATCCAACATCATTCAAATAGCATTTAAACCTTCATAGGATTCCCATTCACATAGTATATCGCATCATATTCATTATCATCGATAACATTTAAACATTCATAGAATTTACATTCACATAGTAGATCACATCATATCCATCATCATCAATAACATTTAAACATTCATACAGGTTCATACGTCTTAAAAGTTCAAGTGTATTATTTAATAGTTTTATTGTGAATATAAAATAAAGGTGTTTAGGCCTCGGGTAATCCTAGCTGTCTAAGTCAAAAGGTGGCGTTACATACTCCCAAACTTCGAGAAACATATTCTCAAGGTGGTAAAAAAAGTGAGGGATAATCTCGTCATAACGTCTCGGCATCCTCCCAAGTAGCAGACCCTGGACTAAACTTGTGTCATTGGACCTTAACTTGGTCTACCAGATGATTCTTGAATTGTTGGACTCTACGATCCAATATGCATAATGGTTCTACCATGAGGGTTCCCACACCCGATACCTGCAATTCCTTCTAATTTATTTTATGTGATTCATCAGCAACATAATGACGTAGAATAGATACATGAAAAATGTTATGAGTTTTATGCAAGTGGGGTGGAAGTACGAGACGATAGGCGATGCATCCAATTTTATCTTGGATTTTGAATGATCCTATAAATCAAGGTGACAACTTTTTATCCTTCCCAAACCGAATGGTACTCTTATTAGTCCTGATACGAATGAAAACCTAATCTCCCACTTTATAACTTCGATCAGTCCTGTGTGCATCCGCATAACTTTTTTGTCTATCCTGTGCTTCTTTAGTCTCTTCCTAATCTGAATCACCTATTCCTCCATCTCTTGAATCAATTCTAGCCCAACTGTTTCTCGGTCTTCTAATATTTCCCAACTCAATGGTTTTTTCCACGGTCTTCCATACAGAGCTTCGTAGTGTGGCATTCTGATGGAGCTATGAACATTGTTATTGTAGGTGAACTCCACTAAAGGTAAGTACTTATCCCAATGGGTTTGATTATTCATGACATATATTCTAATCATGTCCTCCATGAATTTATTTACTCTCTCATTTTTCCCATTTGTTTTAGGATGATAAGCTATGCTTAAGCTCAACTGAGTCCCCAACACTGACTACAAACTTGTCCAAAACCTAGAAGTGAATCTGGAGTCCCTATCTGAAATTATCTTCTTAGGTGTACCATGCAAATGGATGACCTCACTTACAAACACATGTGACACATCATTGACATCATAAGTGTCTCTAACCAGAATAAAATGAGCACTCTTGGTTAACTTATCAACTATCACAAGAATGGCATTGTGTCTATGAGATGTGAGCGGCAAACCCACAACAAATTCCATGGAAATGACTTCCCATTTTGACATAGGAACATCATGTGGTTGTAGAAGGCCTGTCAAGTGATGATGGTAGGCTTTCACTTGTTTACATTCTAGGCACTTGGCGACGAAATGGACTACATCACACTTCATGCTTATCCATAAGAACAACTTATTCATGTATGTGTACATTTTATTCACACCCGGATGCGCACAATAAAGTGCTCTATGGTATTCCTTCAGTATGATGCTCTGAATATACCCACTTTTGGGGATGCACATCCTCCCTCAATATCTTAATAGTCTGTCTGCTTCCAGACTATATCCTTCATACTTTGGATCTAATTGCCTCCCTCTTTGGAGGTTTGAAGTAACCTTTAAATACCAACCATCTCCCTGGAGTTGTGTCAACACACGTTCCCTCAGATTGACTTTTAAGGGTACCAAGGAGAAGACACGTGGCCTCCTACTCAAGGCATCCACTACCAAATTCTCTTTTTCATTGATGTATGAAATACCAAAATCGTACTCACTCATGAACTCACTACATCACCTTTTCCCGACATTCAGATCCCTTTGAGTGAAGAGGTGTTTTAAACTTTGATGGTCCATTTTGAGCTCAAAGTTTCTCCCTACTAGATAGTGCCTCCAAAGTTTCAGAGCTAGCATTACAGCTACCAACTCTAAATCATGAGTAGCATAAAGTTTCTCGTGTTTCTTCAACTTCCTTGATGCATAATCTATCACTTCTCCATCCTGCATTAGCATGGCCCCCAACCCTTTCTTTGAGGCATCCGTGCAGACTATGAAGTCCTTTTCCATATCTGACATCCATAGAATTGGTACACTAGTTAGTAACCTTTTAAGCTCGATGAATTCACTATCACATTCTTCTATCCATTCATACCTGACCCCCTTGCACTACAACATGGTGATAGGTTTCGCTATTTTAGAGAACCCTTCCACAAATCTCTGATAATAACCCACAAGCCCCATGAAGCTTCTTACCTCATGAGAATTTTTTGGCACTGGCCATTCCATAATGGCCTTTACCTTTTCTAGGTCCACAGATATTCCTTCACCGGAAATGATATGATCTAAATAGCGAATTTATTTTTGTAAGAAGGAACACTTCGACAACTTCCCATACAAGTTTTTCTCTCTAAGGAAGGACAACACCACTCGCAAGTGTTCCTCATGCTCTCTTTCGTTTTTGGAATAGATGAGGATGTCATCTATAAAGACTTGTAAAAAACAGTCTAAGTACTTCCAGAATACGTTGTTCATGAGGCTCATGAATATTGTTGGTGCATTGGTTAATCCAAAAGGTACTACCACGAACTCGTAATGCCCAAACTGAGTTCGAAAGGAAGTTTTATAAATATTGCCTTCCTTAATCCTTAACTGGTGATACCCTAATCGCAAATCAATCTTTGAGAATACCACTACTCCTTTCATTTGATCGAAGAGAGCATCTATTCATGGCATTGGGTACCTATTTTTCACTGTAGCATGGTTCAAGTCCCTATAATCTATACACAGTCGTAATGAACCATCCTTCTTCTTCACAAAGATTACTGGTGCACCCCAAGGTGAGACACTGGGCCTTATTATCCCTAAGTCGAGTATCTCTTTCAACTGCATCTGCAACTCATAAAGTTCTGGTGCGGTCATCTGATATGGAGTCTTGGAAATTGGTTATGCACTAGGTTTTAGCTCAATAGTAAAATCAATCTCCCTCTCGAGAGGTAACCCTGGCAACTCGCTTGGAAAAACATCTTTAAACTCTGGCAATACTGGGTACTGATCCAAAGAGGGTCCTTTCCTTTCATTCACTGCTTCCACTACATAAAGTCGACACCCTTGCCTCATGCACCACTTAACCTTCATAGTTGAGATAAAGCATAGAGACACCTTTCTCCATACACCCTGGATCTGTACTGGCCTTCCTTCATCGTCAACACAAAGAACCCTTTTTGAAAAACAATCTACCATAGCTCGATGGGCTTCTAACCAATCCATTCTAATGATTAGGTCATACGCCCTGAGAGAAGTGACGTATACCTTCAACCTGGTACTACACACTCCCAGGTCTGTTAGACAATTATCAATGCTAGGTCCTACCACTTTTTTTTTCCTTGAAGCCATCTTGACTTCTTAAAAGTCATCATGCTTGTAGGCTGCCAACCCACTCTTTTCTAATGCAGATGGTGAAATGAAATTATCTGTAGCACCATAATAAAATAAAATTTTAACATTGATATGATTTAGCGTACCTAACGAATCCACCACCGTGGATTGATGTTCCTCCTGGCGATTATTAACCACTGTGTAAATCTGGTGGCTGCCACTTGCTCTTTCCATCGGGGCCTTTCCTTCTCTATGCACAAATCCTGATTGTAACTCTGGGCAGTCACGCTAGTAATGGGGTCCTCCACATCCCCAACATGTAACCTGAGATTGAACTTGCGTACTGGTTTGTGACGATCTCTGAAATGAGTTCCTTCCCCTGGAACCCCTGCCCCTACTAGCTTCTCCCTGAGATGGTCGTGGACATGCCTGCATCATTGGTGATGAACGAGATGTTGCACTCACTGCCATTGAAATACCTATGGCAACTATCCTTGGTGTGACTCTATTACCATATGGAGGTGTCCTAGAGCTCCCTCACTTGGAGAAGGTCCTAGGGGCCTTCCCCAAAAATCTAGGATGATGCCAAAAGGTCGATCTCGTCCCTCCATTTAAGTTCATGTGTTCCTCCACATAATGTGCATTTTCAATTGCTTCTGCTACCAAAGACAGTTTCCACATCCGCACCATGGTCCTTATCTTAGGGTTTAACCCATAGACAAAGTGTTATGCCTTTCGTTGATCATTATCCATGTATGAAACATATTTGACCAATTCTATAAACCTGATCTCGTATAATTCCACGGTCTTGTTCCCCTATACTAGAGCATGAAATGCTCCCACCTGTTGTTCCTCGTAGTAAGCTGGTAGATATTTCCTTTGGAACCTTTCCTCAAAGAGTTCCAAAGAGATGGTGTTTGGGGTAAGGTGCAACTACCTCTCCAGGTTTCCCCACCAATTTAAGGCACCGTCTCTCAACTAAAAAATCGTTATCTTCACCTTTGAAGTGGATGCATAGTCTCTTAAGGCGAAACACCTTGTCATGCCTTCCAACCATGCCTCTGCACGTTCACTGGCACGACCCCCGAAAAACTGTGGAAGTTTGATCTTCTGCAGTTCTCTAGTGATGTCTTTTTGTGGAGGCCCTCCCCTTGAATTCCTCGATGCTTTAGGATTACCCATTCTAGATGGTGGGGGTTCCACTTCGATCCCTGTTGGCTAATGCCCCTTTAAAGTCTCATTTATGGCCTCCAAAGAGCACATAATGAGAGCTAATTCAAGCTATGGTGGTGGAAGCATCGGCGGTCCCTACGACGATGCTCCTCTACCTTGATTTCCTCGAGTTATGACCATCCTGTATAAATGAATCTGCATCGACCAAATGTTTGTCAAGGTGAGTCTAGGACAATTCACATTTCCATAGCTTAAACTAGAAAACAGGGTTAGGCGTAAGTTTTTGTTTTTACTTGTCTATAAATAGATGTTACTCTCTTTAGGGGAAGTGGCTAGGTTAGGGTTTAAGCATCTAAGATTGATGTCTTCGCCTAAGAAAACTATTGACCCTCTCGCCCGGTAGTTACGTTATCACTATACCCCTCTCGCCTATTCCTCTAACTTACCTTCCTAGTGCGCATGGAACCCCTCCCTATTATCCTACTCTAAGTCCTTTAAACTTTTCGTTTAAAACTAATTAATGTGATTTCTAATCATAATTTATCATTAACATTGATCACTCACTTAGTTAATTAATCATTCTAATTTATTAGTTACTAATAACCTAATTACTTTAAGTCGTTTTAAATTTAAACATCAATTTAGAACATCATTTTAAATATAATTTAAACATAATTTTAAAAGTAAATAAATTTAAAATATTTTAAAATTAAACTATTAATTAAAGCATAGATTTTAAACATAAATTTAACCTAAATTTAAAATATAGATTTAGATATATTTAAACATAAATATATCTAAATTTAGAACATAATTTTTAAATATATATATATATATATATATATATATATATATATATATTTTAATTTATAATTTATGTTAAATTTATATAAATTTAACGATGTTTTAACAAAAAATGGAATATGTAAAAACATTTTTTTAAATGATTAATTTAATGAATATTTATAAATATATAAAAAAAAACAACAAAGAAGAAAGAAAAAAATATTTATTAAATTGAATTTAAAAAAAATAAAAAAATAGGGCATCGTGGGTCCTTGCATGAGGCCCACGTGCCCCACCCTCGTTTCCTCCAACTCTCCATATCTAAACCCTACATGCACTCTTTGGGCTCTCTATCCCCAAACCCTAAACTATCCCCAAGCCCTAAACGCTCCATCACTTGCCGCCTTTCTCACTCTGCAAGTGCAGCCTGGGCCTCTCCTACTCTGCAACTACAGTGGATTTATGGTAATGGTTGGAAGATCCTCGCTTGGTGGCTCGATGCTTGGCTCTGAGCGTTGTCTTGTATATTGTTTTGGTAAATGACTTGTGCACAGGTCGTGTTCTGATGCTTGACGCATTGTGCCCAAGGCTATCACTTGTGTTTGGCGTTGGCGATGGCTCATATGCATTGGCTTGTATGTTGTTGCTTTAATAAATGACTTGTGCGCTGGTTTTGTTCTGATGCTTGACGCATTGTGCACTGCTATGCTCCTCATGGGCTTCACGTTCGGCGCTAGGCTTTGTGTTTCCGACTAGAGTGTTTTATGATTTGACATGTGACCTGTATGGCACTCGGGTGCTTGGCTTATGGTCTTACAGGTTGGGTTAAACGTACAACAAATGATCTCGTGGGCTCTTACCTTGGCACCTCATGTATTGGTGTTGGCTTGGTGTTGGGCTTTGTGTAAGGTTTATGTGTTCAAGCCTACTACGTCTTGGTCTTTGGCTTGTTTGGTCTGGTGTTTTTTTTATTTATTATTATTATTATTTGAAGTGAGGTATGTCCTCATGGGCTTGGTGCTAACATTGGGCTTTGAGTGTTTGTTTGTAGGTTGCATGGAGCAGAAGCTAGGCCTTAGCACCCCCCCCTCCCACCCCCTTTTACTCAGCTTGTGATTTGAGATGCATAGTGCACAAGCCTTGCTCTCTGTTGGACTTTCTCCTTGGCACCTTCTGATGTGGCTTTGGTTGGATAGTATATATGGAGATTTGGTTCGATGGGTAACTGGCCCAATATTTTTTTTTCTTACTTGTCTTTTATCCTTTTTTTTTCTTTTTAGTGCTGAGGTTTACACCAAGTTTTTCGTGTTCCTTTTGTGTGCACGGTTTTTTTTTTCATTTTGCTGAATGCTCTTTTAGTGGTATCTTGATTCAACTTTTTTTGGGGTGTAATTTCTACAGGGCTATATTCTTTGATCCAATTGAGTTCATTATGTGTTGTGTGATTTATGCATTACAGTGAGACTACGGCTAGGTTTTAGTTTGTCACTCTCGAGGACTTGTATTTATGGATGGTCGATATTTGATAAAAGAAGTTATGCCCCCTTTTTAGGGGGGGGAGTGCCTTATGTTCTAGATCTTAGGGTATCATTTTCCCTACTAATGAAATTGACTGAGATTTGATGGGATGAAATGGAATCGTATTTATACCATTGGTGGGATTCACCCAAGATTACCCTGTATTTTTGTGTTTATGTCTATATCTTAATAGCACGATGTTGAAGATTATTGTTGTAATAGGCATAGTGAGGGATTATGTATCTGAGTTCACTTTGATGACCTAAAACATATCCTCTTACTCGTTCTGAATGCCCATTACTTTTATTTGTTTTCTTTTAGTAATGTAGTTTATAATATATATATATATATATTAGTTTACCTTTGTTTAGAAGTTCAAGGGCAAAGCATAATTATTTTGGGAAGCATTATTGATCTATATATATATATACTAAAAAAAAAATGTATGCTTGGCTTACAAGTTAGGTGGAGCTGGAGCTGGAGCTTTGAGTCCGAGCTTGGCCCTCGAGCCCAGATATATATCGGATTAAGGGTTTCAAGGCCCCTAGGATGTTTCCAAAGTATATATATATATATATATATATATATATTTACCCTATACAGATTATTTAGGGTTGTTTAAATTTTTTGGTGGGAACAGTTCCATTCCTAAATTGGGTAGGTGGGTAGGCCTTGGTCCATGTTTTAAAACCAAGGCTCTAATACCATGTGTAAGGTCTCTTCCAATAGAGCCTTATAAATCATAAAGTTAAATATAGACATGCTAACCTAACCTTAAACCATTCATTATTCATCATAATGATCCACTACATATTCAACATATTAATACTTATGAGTAGATTATAATAAAATTTTCAAACACAACAAAAAAATGAAAATACATACCTCTAACTGATGCTACCGTTTTTTTGCATCTCTTCCTGATGCTCTGCTTGATGCACTTCCCAAAATCGTCTAACCACCCAGCCAGCTAGGAATAGAGCCTCTCTAACTCCCTAGCTCCAAGATTCTGTAAGGACTCGTGGCCCCCAAGCCCAAAACTCCCAGCAACAAATGCTCCTTTGTAACGGTCCTTCCACAAGATTCTCCAGCCAAAACACCTAATAGAATCTTCCAATCTCCAAAAAACAATATCCCTTCCAAATGCCCCAATACAATATCCTAATCTAAAAATAATTCTCTCCCCCCAAAAGTCCCCATCTCCCGAGTGTTTTCCTCCCTCTTAACCTCCTTCCCCATTCACTGCCTCTTCCTTTCATTAAGACTCACCCACCTTATCTCTCCATTCAATGCCAACCACCTTATCCCTCCATTCAATGGTTCCATCCTTCGATATGTTAAGTTTTCTTTTAATAAATTAAAATTTATTAAACTTAAATTCATTACCCAAATATTTAATGAGTTAATTAGTTAATTAATTAATTAAGTAATATACATTAAACAATTAATAATTCAGGACAATTAATTAATTAATTAATTAAACTTAATATACTTTAAACAATTATTTAACTATGACAATTAATTATTTAACTAGGGTTGTTACATTGATCAACTTTGTAGGTTTGATGTCAACGTCACATTCCAACAACACAACTATCCACTTGCCCCTTTCACCTTCAGGATCTGGCTGAGTTAAAATGTCCTTCACATAATTTTTGGGTACATAAGAAACAGTGTGGGAATGCCAGATATAAATTATAAAATCCTTTAGGGAATTCACCAGTGCATAGGCCTACTTTTCCATGATATCATACTTCAATGAAGAATCTCTCAGTGTCTTGTTGTACTAAGCTATAGGATTTTCAAAATTGTGTTCATCCTTTTGTAATAAAACACTAGCAATGGTGTGTTTTTAGGCAAAAGAAAACAATATGAAGTCTTTTTCAAAATTTGGACTGGCCAGTACTGGGGCTTTGGTTAATGCCACTTTAACATATTCAAAGGATTTCCTGGCTTTAGGAGTCCACTTTATCTCACCTCCATTTCTGAGTATGTTAGTGACATGCTTTATGATTTCAGCTAGGTTAGGGATGAACCTTTTCAAAAAATTCACTATCCCTAGGAAAGATTTTACCTCCCTTTTGCTTCTAGGTGTGCCAATTTTCATGATTCCCTCAACGTTGTTGGGATATATCTTTATTCCCTCTTTTAAAATAATTTGACCAAGAGGCTTTCCATCCTCCATACTAAACTTAGACTTCTTGGGGTTCAATGAAATACTGAACTTCCTACATTTCTCAAAATTTCTCCTTAGATGATCAAGATTTTCTTCATCAGAACATGAATATATAGTGATATCATCTAAGTAAATAACAATAAATTTATCTTTCTCATCAATAAAGGCTATATCCATAGCCCTTTGGAAGGTTTCTCCTACATTCATGAGCCCAAAAGACATTTTGGCATACATGAAGGTGCCCCATGGTGTTCTGAACGCTGTCTTTTCCTGCTCATCAAAATGTACCATGAATTGGTCATACCCAAAGAAACCATCCAACATTGATTTTTTTTTAGAATAAACAAATTTTTGTAGTATTTGATTCATCTTAGGCAATGCGTAATTGTCTTTGAGGGATACTCTATTCAGATTTTTGAAGTCTACACATAATCTGATCTCTCCACTCTTCTTTCTGACAGGTACCAGATTTTTCATCCACTTAGAAAATCTCAGAGACACTATGATCTTGGCTTCAAACAACTTCTTTATCTCTTTTTCAATTAAGGGAAGCAACAAAGGATTAATTCTTCTTAATTTATTTTTTAAAGGTTTGTGACCCTCCTTGAGTGGAATCACGTGGTGAATAATTTTAGTATCATAAACCTTTAGATATTCATAACTCCAGGAAAAAATATTAGGAAATTATTTCATTAAATTGATATACCTTTTCTTGAACTCTAGGGTAAGTTTCTTGGACAAATTGATGATTTTGGGATCTTCCTAAGTCCCAATGTTGCCATATTCAACATCCCCATCATTTGCAATAATTTTAGGAAAGTTGGCCACATCATTGTTGTCAAAGAGTTGTTCTAATGGTACCAGGCCTTTGGGGATGGTGTTATTTTTTAGCTGCATTATATCCTTGCCAACGATCTTATTTTTGAAGCAGTCATCATTTGCGAACATAGTTGCATCTTCTTCATCATAACAATATTCTTCATCTATATTCAAATTTTTAAATTCATCCTACATATTAAGGAAACTTTCTATTTGTTTGTCATCTTCGGAAACCTGCCAGTACTTGATGTTTTTTGGTACTGCTAGCCTGTGCTTGACCTCGATCTCATATTTTTTGTTAGGGAAAATTGGAATTTTGAAGACTGAAGCTGAAGTAGCCAGGGCATCAACAATCTGATTCTGCCCTCTTGGAATCACTGAAAGATTATAATATTGGAATTTCTCAAGAAGATCAAGCACTATATTTCTATAGGCCCTCAGCCTAGGATGCTTTGCTTGGTATATACCCTTTATCTGATTAATAATCATCTCAGAATATCCATGTACTATTATTCTCTTAGCACCCAATTCTTTCAAAGTCTTCAATCCCAAAACTAATGCCTCATATTTAGCCATGTTGTTTGCGTAGTTGAAAGAAAGTTTATAAGAATGTATTTTTGTATTTCCTTTGGGAAGTTAATCTAGACACCAACCCCTGCTCCTCTGTTGATAGCTCCATTGAAGCTCATATCCCACATCTAATTTTATACATCATTTTGTTTCTTTGAACTTTCCTCATTTTGTTGATTATATTGGTCTTTGGCAATCAAATCAATCTCTAGCACATTCTCTTCAGAACTCAAATCATTAAAGAAAATAGAGGATCCAATCTCAGTCTCCACATAGTAAATGGGATTTTTTTTTGGATGGGCTTTGTTACTGACCATGTATTTTATCAATACTTCCCTGTACAACTTCCTATCTTGACCAAAAACAAGGATATTGGCATATGACATATCCATTTGTAGATACCCTTTCAACTTTGCATCCCATGACCTAGATAATATCATGCCAAAATTAGGAGGTATATCAGCAACCACTACATCCATGACCATATTTTTTGTTGGAATTTGAGACAAATATACCACCATATCTTTGATTAGGCCCAAGCACTTTACCTTCCTTGAATCAAAGAAGAAAATATCTTTGCAAGGCCTTGTAATGTCGATTCCCAATTGGTTCATGACCACCTTGGGAATCAGGTTATGGGATGCTCTTGAATCCAACATAGCATTGTGCAGAGTCATATAATGAATATCCAGACTTACATAGAAAGGGGGGGGCTCATTAGCATCACTAGTTTCCTCTACACGTGGGCCAAACAAGATGGTAGGATGATCATCTTGTATGTTCAAAGTGTCAGAATTTTGTTCCATCTTGATCATATTGGTGATCTTATTTATATATTCACTATTCTTAATTAACTCATTGAATGGTACAAATATTTTAATTTTGGCCATCTCACTTTCAAAATTAAAGGAAGATGAGATTCTCTCTACCTCTTTGTTGACTGTCTCCTTTCTTGTTTCGGGTAATTTCTTCCGAGGTTCCTCCTTCTGCTCTCCTTTCTCCACAACATCCTTTGCAATAGATTCCTTTTTAGGGTGACTTAAAGAAGGTATATTATTTTGAGATTATTTGGTGGGATTTCCTTTTGGAGGATTTCTCTTTGGAGGATTTACCTTTGGGGGATTTGCAAGAACCTTTTTATTTCAAAGATTATATTTTTTCTAGAATTACATGATGGAATTTTGCAGCCCTATTTGGTAATCTTATTTTTCTACTAACAACCTCTCGTCATTCTCCTGCATGCATATTGTTGATTAAGGTTGGTTGTCATTGATGTCAACCCTTGAAGAAAGCCCCACAGCACAAAGGTTTGGGTAATGGACCCAATATTGTTTGATGTAAAGATGAATCATTATTGTCTTGTCATGGTTGATAAGAAGTAAAGATGGATGAACTCCAAAGTGGTCCCCTTATAGTGAAAACCCTCATGGGAAGATGCTTTGCGGAGTAAGAGAACCCATGCTTAATTATGGAATAATGAGATGAAGGACAATGAATTTTCCAGGTAAACTATCCTAGATGGATAGTTCTTGTCATTCCATTTCCGGTGGTATGTGGAACGTCACATAACTCCTCAAGGTTAGATATTTATGGCCATGAGAAGTTGGAGACCCCAGGTTTGGGTAATGGACCCAAGTTTGTTTGATGGATAACGATATGTGTTATGATATATTTTCAGATAATACTATTCTATATGGATAGTACATGTCATTCCATTTATGGTGGTAGGTGTAATTTCACATAACTCCTCATGGTTTGAGAGTTATGGCCTTACGAAGTTGGAGGACCCTCATATGTCATCTAAAGGCCCCAAAAGGTCGAAGTAGTCAAAGTGGTTTAAGAGATTTTGAAAGGTAAATAATAAAGTGAAGTAATGAGCGTATTATAATTCAAATAGAATACAAAATATTTTTTTTCAATAATAAATTTAATGGAGAAATTAGAAGTGGGTTAACCCTAAAATAAGAAAAGTGGGGCCAAATGACCTAGAAGATGTTTTTAAGGAAGCTACTTGGAGAGTATAAATAAGAGTCAAGGCTCTCTCATTTTAATAAAACTTGATCATATTGAATATCTATAGGTGTTTGAGGTAAACAAGGATATCTAAGCCAAAATTCTGAGGTAAGGTGAAGAAAAGAAGGCCAAAATGCAAGGAAGGATAAATTCTTATGAGGGTGCTTTCTAAGGTATGTTATTTACAGGTCATCTCACCATTTTCGCTATAATTTTTTTTTATATAATGATTCAGACCATGAAATTTCTATTCCATTGAGAAAACATATCAAAGTATTTGTGGTAAAAAATTCATCTTGTGGGTCATTGTAATTTTGGAGTTACACTCCGAGGAAAATAGGGTTTGTGGCTAGTCTGAAACTAGTCAAAAATAGGTGTTTCGGGTAAAAATGTCATAAATTCTTCATAAAAGATCCAAATTCAGTGAAACCAAATTTGTTGGTTAGGGTACAGTATGTATTATTCTATTTCATGGTTTCATATCAATTCAAAAAATATTCCGTGTGAGGCACGCTCTACAATGTCTCTCTCTAGAATAAGCCAAAATTCAGCAAGGTATGTCATTTTTGCTATAAATCATTTTTTGAGAGGTTACAAGAAGTGACACCTGGAGGAATTTCATTAAAAAAATTAAATAAAATTGTATATTAGTTTTATGTCTTTATACATTATAGGTACAAAGTTATGATTACTTCAAGTTAGGGTTGTTGACTAATCCAAAACTAGGCATCTGAGACTAAAGAAAAGTTTGATGAAAATAATAGTCTCTTGTTGTTGAAGTTAAGGAAGGTTTGAAGGAATGTGATCATATACGCCAGGTTTATTACATATCTACAAATCAAATTTGGATTATGAAATTGATGAGTTCTTTTGGTTGAGGTACATGTTCAGTACATGATTGAGACAAGTAGTTGATGAGTTAGCACATACATGAGGTGTATAGTTGATCATGTTGGTATATATTTATGAGTCACAGTTGATGAGTAGTTGACAAATTATTGGTACATACTTGGTACATGGTTGGACGCACTTGTTTATGGTATAGGTTGATTACAGGTTATTTGGTACAAGTTGGTGCATGGTTGATGCACTTGTTTATGGTACAGGTTGATTACAGGTTGAGGTACAGGTTGATGCATGGTTGATGCATGGTTTAGAATTATTGGTACAGGTTTACAACGATATATCTCATAGTGACAGTTTGACAATGGTTCCATCATTCTACTTCTACTTTAGGGTGGCAGGACAGAGCAAGGACATGTGGTTGTATCCACCTTCCGGTTGTAGCTAGAAAACATAGGGGGTTGTAGCCAGAGAATTGGCGGGATGGAGCTTCCCTCGGGTTGTAGCCTAAGAAACTAGGGGGTTGGAGCCTCCTTCCAGTTGCAGCTGGAAAACAAAGGAAGTTGGTGCTTCCAATGAATGTAATTCTTCAAGACATATAAGAAAAATCATTTAGTGGTTTTCTCCAAATTTGTGTTTCCACGTAAAACACTGGTGTACTATGTATGTGTATGTTTTTTCATTTGTTCATTTCTTATTTACTCTACGGCTATTGGATGATAATGCTTCATTGATATAACACTTGGATTATATGGTTAAAAAGGAGTAAATTGCTCTATTACTTATTCACCCCCCCCTCTCAGTAATCTAACAATTGGTATCAGAGTGGGTTCCTTCAGAAATTAGTTTAACCATTGAAAGGTAGATCATGGAGAATACCAACTCATATAAAAATGGAATACCACAATTTGATGGACATAAGTATGCTTCTTGGAGCATAAGGATGAGGACATATATACAGGCATAGGGATTTCAATTTTGGCAATCAATTGTATATGGATACACAGCACCAACAGTTCCACCAACAAATAACAAAGAATTAAAAATCGGTGAGAATAATTTCAAAGCCACAAATGCACTTTTGAATGGTCTCATTGATACGATATTCACCAAAGTTGCACACTGTAAATCTGCTAAAGATAATTGGGACAAGCTTCAGAATATTTATGAAGGAGATACAAAAGTCAAAGAAACATATCTTTAGACTTACAGAGGTTAGTTTGAACAACGAAAAATGAAGGAAGATGAAGATATCGCAGCCTACTTCTTACGAGTCGATGAAATAGTGAATGCAATCATAGGATTGGGAGAAGAAATTGAAGAATTTGTAATTGTTCAAAAGACACTAACATATCTTCCTATCAGATTCAACCCTGAGATATCAGCACTAGAAGAAATATCGGATCTGGACTCAATAAGAATGGACGAACTGCATGGAATCTTCACAGCATATGAAATGAGAATTGAACAGGAAAATCCAGATGTAAAGAAGCATCCTTCAAGGCATCCAAAAGATCAAATAAAAAGAAAAAGGAACAAGAAGAATATAGAAGCAGCAGTGACACCTCGGAAGATGATGAAGAAGTGGCCAACTTCGTCAAAAGACTGAACAAGGGAACCAACGATAGGTATAGAGGTAAGCTCTCTTTAATTTGTTTTAATTGTGATGGTATTGGTCATTTTTCTAACAAATGTCCTCATAAGAAAAAGATAAATGATGAAGGTTACTCAAAAGGAAAACACACATATAAAGGCAAAATAACTACAAAGAAAGTTCTCAAGAAAAACTTATACACCAAAGAAGACATCTCATCATCAGATGAAGATGAAGTCCGTGACAATGAGATAGGAAGAGTTCTATTCATGGTAGTAAAAGACTTTGACAAAGAAGACTACGAAGAAGAATATGAAGAAGCCGAAGAAGAATGTGAAGAAGTTGAAGAAGAAATTGAAGAGGCATAAGTTGACTATCAAGAAGAATTAATGTGTTCCATAGAAGTTATCAGAAGAGAAAAGAAGAAAAACAAGAATCTACAAGTAGAACTAGACGCGAAAAAGGACACTCGAGAACTAGAACAAATGATCACAAAATTGAAGGTTCAAATAGAAGAAGATAAAAGAATTGAAGAAGCAATCAAAGAACAACTAGAAGAAAAGGACAAGATCATTGGAAACTTGGAAGCAGAGGTTGTCACACTAAGAAAGAATATTTAAAAGAAAAATATGCAGAATAGCTCAAAAGTTCTGGATGACATTATCAGCAGTCAAAAATCTCATCTTGACAAGTTCAGACTTGGATACAATCAGACAGAAAAGGAATCAAGATCCAAAACAACAAAGAAAGAAACAAATCCAAAGAGTTATGCAAAAACAATCAGAGAGGATAGGAAGATATACAAGGAAGATTATAGGGACACTCCTCCACTAAGAAGATTCAGATTTTAGAATCAACAACAGACAGATAGGCCTCAAGAAGAAGAAGGATTTATAAGAGAACCTCATTTCATAATATCTTCAACTCCCAAGTATCAAACTATATTTTTTGATTTATGTTATGCATGTAATAATTTTGGACATAAAGCTGTGAATTTCAGAGCTAACAATAGGAACAGTAACAACTTTGAGAGTTATAGATAAAGGGATTATTCAAGGAGACCTAGCGACACACAAAGAAGAAGTTACAACAGGTTTGAACCTTTGAGCACTGAAGTGGAATGTTACAAATGTAACAATTTTGGACACATGGCGAAGGATTGCAGAATGACAGTCCCTCCTAAAGAACCTCAACAGAATAACAACAGTCACAGATAAGAACCTTAGAAAATGACATGGATAAGAAAGCAAGATCAGTATAACAATGAAGAATGCATAGTCACTCTACAAGCTAAGAAGAAGAAACACGGTTGGTATGTTGACAGTGGATGTTCAAAACACATGACAGGTGATAAAGAAAAATTTCTTACATTACGAAAAGAAAAAAATGGATCAATCTCCTTCAGAAATGATAATTCATCCAAAATAATTGGAGAAGGCACAGTCCGAATTGGGAACAAGAATGAAAAGGGACAAAATGTTCTATTGATAGAATATGTGAAACATAATCTTCTAAGTGTGATTCAAATGTGTGACCAAGGTCATAAACTTACTTTCGATTCAGAAAAAGTGTGAGATAAGAAAATAAGGTTTAGGGAAATTGGTCGGTACATTTGCAAGAACTTCAAACAACATATATGTGTTAAGTGAAATTGGAAATGAAAAGTGTTATCTAGGAAAGGAAGATGAAAGTTGGTTGTGGCATAGAAGAATGGGTCAGATGCATTTTGATAACCTTTTCAAATTCAGTAAAAGAGAAGTAGTCAGATAAATGCCCCAGATTATGAAACCAACCAACACTTTATGCAAGAGTTGTCAACAAGGAAAGCAAACAAAGAGCAAGTTCAAATCAAAGGAATATTCAAGAACAAGACCACTAGAAATTGTGCACACTGATCTAGTTGGACCAACTACAACAAAGGGCTTAAAAGGTGAAAAATACTTTATGTTATTAGTTGATGATTATACAAGAATGACTGTAGTCATGGAATAAAAAGGAAATTCTTCATTGCTAGGACACCTCAACAGAATGGAGTTGTTGAAAGAAAGAATAGGATTGTACAAGAAATGGCTCAAAAAATTCTAATGGATTCCAAATTGACAGATATATTTTGGAAACATGCAGTGCATACAACATTTCACATTCAAAATAGAGTAATGCTCAAAAACAACATTGACAAAACTCCCTACGAGCTATGGAAAGGAAGACCAACAAATGTGAAGCACTTTAGAGTTTTTGGAAGCAAATGCTACATCAAAAGAGAAGATGGCAGAATGAGAAATTTTGAATCTCATGTGGACAAAGGATTACTTGTTGGTTACTCAAGTACAAGGAAAGCATATAAGTGTTACAATCTAAGATTGAACAAAGTTGTGGAAAGCATCAATGTAACAATTGGTGAAATAGGCAGACCAAAATCAAAAGAAGAAGAAAACAAATCAATGGAACAACTTTTCGAAGAAGAATATGAAAAAGAAGTAGAATAGGAAGATGAAGATGAAGAGAATCTGACAAAATCAAAAGATCAAGTTCAGAAAGTATCTCCAAAGACACCTATAAAATGAGTACAGAAGAATCATCCTTCAAATCAGATTATTGGAAACAAAGATACAGAAGTTAAGACTAGAAAAAACATCTGTTCACCAGAACAAACACACCTAGCACTCTTATCTACAATTGAACCAAACTATTTTGAAGAAGCCAACAAGGATGAATTTTGGAATAAGGCCATGGATGAAGAATTAGATC
>JZKD02S0176476.1:175032-197913 GCA_000966675.3 Picea glauca
ATCGGGGAATAAATCAGTCATAATGGTGGTGGTGGATCGCCTTTCCAAGTATGCTCATTTTTGCGCTCTTCCCCATCCATTTACTACATCCACGGTGGCTCAAATTTTCATGGACCAGGTCTTCAAGCTTCATGGCATGCCACACTCTATTGTTTTTGATCAAGACCCAACTTTCACAAGCAATTTTTGGCAAGAGTTGTTTAAGCTACAAGGCACACAATTGCATCTCAGCTCAACTTATCATCCCCAAACGGATGGTCAAATGGAAGTTGTCAACAAGTGTTGGAAACATACCTGAGGTGCTTTTCCTCTAAAAAACAACACCAGTGGGCTCAATGGTTAACCCTCGCCGAATGCTGATACAACACTACATACCATATAGCCACTCACATGACTCCTTTTGAAGCGGTATATGGAAAAAATCCACCTTCAGTTCTCTCATAGTTACTGGGTACCTCGAAGGTCCAGGCGGTTGACCAAACACTTACAGTCCGAGAGGATATCCTTCGTACCCTTAAATCTGAGTCAATGGTATTTCTTTGACAATCAATGGCTAGGTTTTGTTCATTTTGGTGTTTTTTTTATAAATTTTCTCGCAAGTAAGGGGAGGGACACTTAAGGCTATGGAGTCAAACTTTTGAAAATGAACAAAAACATTGACTAGCCGATAGAAATATCCAAAGGATAAAGGCTAAATGAGGTAATGAATCTGAGTTATAAATTGAACTTTTCAGAGTGTAAGAAGAAAGGAGAAAGAAAGTAATTGTATCAAATCATTAATGAAATGAATTCTTAATTAGTTAGGAAGAACATTACACAATTTAAATTTCTTTAAGCCAAGAGCATCACAAGATGAATTATGGGCCTTTGAACTATCCAATTTAAATCGGAGACAATGTAAATGGAATAAAAAATAAAGGAAATACATACAAAGAGGGAAGAAAAAACTCATATCATCACCATTAGAATCTTTTCATGGAGACATCAAAAACTTATGCATATGTATTCTATTCATCTTCACAAAGTTACATTCAAGTTCAAACAGCTATATCGTGCCCTTTCACTTCTGCAAACATTAATACATTTGAAACTTCTAATATTTATACAATTCAATTTCCCTCAGTTAGAAACCGCTTACAATAGATGAACTGAAACGTTTCATCTTCTAAAACTAATTACAATAATAAAAAATGACAATTTTTGTATGGGAACCGATTACAATGATTAATTAGGAAAATGTTTCATGATCCAACTGTTGATTCCTTTGATGCTTCAGATTCTTCTTTTACCACTTGTTCTTCCCTAGTATTCAATGACATCTCGACATCATCTGCTAGATCCTGGAAAATTTCACTTTGTTTTACCCAACCATACTATATACTTCCATTGTAAGTCTGAAGGGATATCATAGTCCATCATTTCTTTGATTAGGATCTCCAAGTCAATGCAAGAGGCATATCTCATGACGGGTAGTCCAATCTTCACCATTTTGAACTACTTCAAAATATCGAAATATGTAATCAAATGTTCAACCAGGGTTGCTCCTTTCAAGTTTTCCTGTAGTTTTTCAAACTTGGAGTGATCCATTCTGAATTGAGTGAGGCGAGAGTTTTATTCCTCCTGATCATATAATTTTCCTTTTCCATCCCAAAATGGTGGGAGGCCTTTAATGAACAATTATTCAAACATACCCTTGAATTCTTATACACTTTGCTCCATCTGTATGACCTTAGTTTGGAATGATTTTAGCAGGTTATGTTTGGAAATGACCCTCTTGGCCCAAATGATCAATGTAGTCCTATGATTGACCCCAATGGTCTGAATCTCTACAGTAGGGATGGAGTTTAGCAGTTTTATGGAATTTTGGACCCACTCTAATGGTTTCTTTGCTAAGGTCTCGTTTACAATAGTGCACCTACTTCTGGATGTGATGGCCATGATTTCTTTGTCATTGATGAAGTTCAAGTACACTCTAAAATTGGTAGCTTCAACATCTATAGAATCCCATATGATATGTTTGACTCCCTGCAATAGTCCCTTGCCTCTTAATCTTATTTTCAGCTTGTCTATCCTCTCCTGCGGGGTTTGATTTGCCTTTGGAAATTGAGCCATTATTTCATCCTTTACTTCCATTTCATGTTTCAACTTCTATATTTATTCCTTTAACCCCTTAATGTATCCTACCTTCGGGCTAACCTGTGACATAGCCTAGACAAGTCCTTCAGTGCTTGGCCCAGCTTTTGCAGCAAGAGGTGCTTGGCCCATATCCACATTCCTATCTACATTATTCATTAATTAAAATGTAAATTATAGTGGGGATGTTACATACATGGAAAGGTAAGGAATGGAATGGAAAGGAAATCCAAGGAAACAAATGACAAGGCTAAGCAAGGATAGACATGGAAAGGCAAGGCAAGGTCTAGTCTATTTCTAGGTCTAGGTATGGCAAGGAAAGGAAAGTCAAGGCCATGTCAGACATGGAAATGCAAGGAAAGAAATGGAAATTCAAGGCATGAGTTAGAAATTCAAGGAAAGAAAAGAAAATTCAATTCAAGGCAAGGAAATGAGAGGCATGGAAAGGAAAGGCAAGGCATGGAAAGGAAAGACATTGAATGGAAAGGCAAGGAAATGCAAGACATGGAAATATTATACATGGAAAGGTAAGGTAGGGAAAGGAATGGCAAGGAAATATCTAGGTGTAGATCTAGGTATAGGTATGGAAAGGAAAGGTAGGGAACTGCAAGGCATGGAAAAGCAAGGCATTGCATGGAAAGTCAAGGAAAGAGTTGGCTATACACAATGAAAGCTAATTGATATGACCAATTATAAAACACATATTTATGAGAATTATAAAATTTGTTTAAATAATAAACAAGTGACATATTTACAAACAAATATAAGATAAAGTCAATGTTTGTTAATCCTAAAACCAATGAACAAATTTTGTCTCGAAAAAAATGTATTTGCATCAATTGTGCACTTATCAATAATTTATTGATAGTTGGATGGACACATGGTTTATGATTTCTGACAAAACTTTCAATAACAACAAGTAGATTTTTCTATATTTTTTATGAAAATTATATTCTAGGTTTGTTTTGGGGCATTGGATTAATTGTTTTAGATATAGGAAATTCCAATGCGGTAAGTGGGGGGTTACTGTAGTGCTACATTAAATAGCTACACAAATAAACAAAAAGAAGAGAATAGTTTTATTTTTTAATTTAATTTAATTTTTTTTTTGAAATAGTATTCTAAATCATAAATTTCTTCCCTATGAATAATCTACTTGCATACATACAACTTACATATTTCCATATCATATTATAAATCCATTTTTGGATTGGTTTTTCTTGGCATAAAAGCTCAATAAAAACTATCCATTTTCATGAATTTTCATGAACTTTTTCGTAGTTCTTTGGGAAAAGAGTTTTATTTTTGTAATTTGCCTTTCCAAAGTGATATATATATATGCTATTAAAGCTTCTTAAATATGTGAAAATATGTTTATACCTCTTAGGCCATGATTTGATTTAATAAATAAATTTTCCATGATATGTTCTCATAGTTCTAAAATAATTAATTGGATGCTTATATTGAAAGGTGAATAAGTCATTGGTATCAACAATATGGAATACATTTTGTAGATGAATTATAGCTCAATCAATTGTTTACCTATTCAAACACTTTGATGTTAATCATCCTTTTGGTTTCGTATGATTTTAATCATGTGAAAGGAATTAAAAATTATAGGTGTAAACTCAATAAGGATACCCAAATCAAGTTACTATTTTATTGAAGGGTGTTAAGTAAGAATTCAAAGAGTTAGAAAATTGAAGAAGTTTGATTGTTAAATTACATGAAATTTTTTGTTTAACGTAGAAGGATACATAATATAAATTATGAGGCATGGAAAGGAAGGGAAAGACATGTAAAGGAAAGGCATGTTTTGGTTACTTGGGATGACCCAGGTTCTGATCTCAAATGGGCTTCCAACAAAACCCTCAAAACTATTGGCCCTCCTGGTAAACTAGATGGTAATGCTATGCGTAGAGTGCACAATGCAGTCTCACCTTGAGATATCTTTATGCGAGACTCCAATACTCAGTTGTTTGAAGTCTAGGAATGAGTGGGGATTGGGTTTATATTCTTTCCCTTATGCATCATCATCATTAATCATTCATCTACTTCTAAGATTCATTCATTCTTTAAGCCTATGCATGTATGTTGTTACAATATAGTTTTAGCCATACATTATTTAATTAGTGATTAAAAGAATAGTAAAAAATTCATTAAAAACACATATAACATAGGATTTTGCAATGGTTCACCCCCTCCTGGGGCTATGTCCACAAATATCTAGCTTCTCTTCTCTTTTATTCAGTCTGATGCAAAATCTGCGTTGCACATATTTCATCTTCAGGATTACAATCAAAATGAGGGTAAGTACCCTCTAGAAGGCTGACTAGATCAAAATAGGCTCCTCAACTTGTGACATAACCCTCAAAATATATATTATTTCACTCTACCACAATAACCATACAAAACTCACTACAATCAATAGCTTCTAAACCGGAACAACAACCAAAAATAACCAACCCTTACCTAGACCTCCTAGGTCTTTATTTATAATACCCTACTAGCTTACAGCCATTAAAATATTTGTCAAAAACCCTAACCCTAACATGGTTAGGACTTTCTGCATGCGCGCGACATTGATTTTCCTCCTACATGATGCCTTTCCTTCTTTTTATACATGTTTATTTTCTTCCTCCTAAAGCACGTGCTCGAAAAATAGACCTTTTCTTCAAAATTAGGTTTGTACCAAAAATATATCCTTCTTCCCAAAATAAGACTATCCAAATAGGCCTCCAAAACTAACATGTGTCTCATCTCGAGCCACTCAGGTGGTGCATGCTCCTCGTACATCCTTCTCCAAGATATGCAACTTCTTTGCTAGTTCCTTCCTTTTTTCTTTCATCTGTGTAGCTTTATCTGTTAGCGCTTCGACCATTTGCGTTGTTATCTATTCTTATAGAAATTGTATGCTCTATGAATGTGCCTATACCATTCTTGTCTTATCTTCCTCTAGCTCCGCAATTGTCTTTGTTACTTGTTCCTGGAGCAGCTCCAACTAGGCTTGTCTTTCTTTCTTATTTATCTATGCAGTATTTAACTCTATCTGCAGGGTATTCATCTCTTGCATTCCCTTCAAGCGTTCAATAATGCTCATGGTTTTCTTTCACTGCTTCAATTCTTGCATTTCAACGCTAATTTTCTCCTCTTTCTAGTCCAATTGTTGGACCTTTTCATCTTCTTCCAAAGTGGTCCAAATCACATAGTTATGTCAAACAATTTTGCAACTTCCTTGGCTTCCCTTGCCATTTCATCTATCCATAATTATATTTGTTGTTCTCTTTTCTCTTGGACCTTAAGAGGATTCATAGGATTTATTTTTTCTTTCAAATCCTTTATCTCCTGCCTATACCCCTCAATTTTCTATGCAATGGTCTTTATATTTTCATTTGGGCTCCTATCTAGTGCTTGCACGCTATCTCGAATGTAGTTGTATATCGTTGTTAGACCCTGATATAACTTTTCATCATGTTATTTTCCCTCCCCCTTCTCCGAGTTCAATTGGTCGCACATGATCTTTAAAATATATACGACCCCCATACCAACCTCCAAGTTGGTGGAATCCACCCGGGATCTGGATTGTACTTCATGCATTATACTATTCCAAATTCTGTATAGTGATTTTGTGGGTATCTGCACTATGACTACCTCAAAGTGGTCAATGTCCCCCATAGGTTTCTATGAGTTCTCTTTATGAATTCTAACCATCTTCTATGTTACCCTGAATGTATCCCTTCCCTACACTACTATATGAATTTTCTCGTCTCTTTATTTCTGCGTAGGGGGTTGCTGTGTATTTTCATGTTTCTACGTTGTGGTTTGCGATACTACATGAATTTGTAACTGTTATAGAGTTTCATGGACTTTTATGATTTTGGCCATGATATCTTATCTCTATTATTCTGCAAGGTGGACCACATCTTCCCCCCTATATTGGAACTTTTCCACCTTGAAAAAAGAATCATCTTATGTTAAGGTGATGATTGGGCCCCCCTTGGTGTAATTTATCTTTTTCTGCATCTCTTCCACCTTCTTTGTCATCCTTTTTTTTTGTGAGGGTTTCACCCCACACGTCGTTGCCTATTCGCCCTCCTTGTTGGCCTAAGATGTATCTCCCTTCTTTTCACCCTTCTGAATGTCTACCCTAGGTACGTTTGTTTTCCTCCTTGGCCTCTTTGGCACTGTGTTGCTTCTAGACACTTAAGTGCACACAACAACCTTCCTAGTGTTAGCAACTGAGCTATTTGTATTTTTTGAAGGACCTACTTTGGCTTGCCTCTTAGGTTTGGTTGATTTCATTGTTACTAGTTTTTATACTGGAATCTTTCACTACGTAGGCCAGTCTCTAATTATCCAATCAATCTCTTCCCTTGTGACGCAGTATTACATCTCCAACCATTCATTCTTTGGATCCCTTGTGGCCTAGATCCACTTATGGTTCTTGGATGCCTTAAACCTGGCTATCCCTTCCAATTCTTGGACCACCTCCATACAAATGAGACACAAATTAGCTATGCGTTGTTTTATCTCTTCCTACATCATAGTGAAAACCATGATATTCGTCTACTGATTTTTGTTATCCTTTTCTTGCCAAAGGGATTCATACCTGACTGCGTAGCACTTCCCACTTTTATCCATAAAAGAGGAAAATTTTGGCTCCTTCCATCCTACCAAATCTATGAGGATAATTAACCAAGAATAATGGAACTATATCACATTATCCTATTCATACTTGCAATCGATCAATAATTGATTCAGGAAGTAAGGTGCCCAATTGAACATTACCCCTTTCACACACTACGCAACAACTGCAATGACTCCTATTAGAGGCTCTTCTTTTCTGCACTTCCTCAACAGCTTGTTGGCGAAGCTTGTCATGCCATCATTGATATATCTAGGAACAATACCTATATTCCCTTTGCTGGTACCAAATTGTGCCTTGACTACGTCGACGATATCCTTCTAGAATGTTTTGTTGTTCAAGTATTCCTCTGGTTGTGCACCGACTGTGGGTAATCCTGTAATTTTAGTAATGAATGCCACATCGAGTTGTACTGGCCTATCCATCCAAAGAATATTTCCATGCACCGAGGCTAGCAATTTGTTGATGAAAAACCCAACATTTTTACCACACCTAAAGTGTGGTATATTCAGGAGGTTCATGATCCTGGAGTTGTAGAGCCCTGTTATCCACTATGTAGGTTCCATGATTGGTTTGTCTACGGTCCAATTTCCCCTTTGTTCACCAAGTAGGCTTCCTCGGCCAAGTCTGGGAATTTTGTTGCGTCACACACACTATAGTCCTAGTACCTTAGTTTAGGCACTTTCATGAGGAATTCCTTAAGAGTCACCACTATGTTTGGGAGGTAGGGAAGTGTAATTTTTTTGGTGTCCTGCACCTTTATTTTATGCCCGATGTCATATGGGCCTACCTCCACTTTTTTTGTGTCATATTCTTCCCCCACTGATTATACCTGGTTGGTGATGTGATAAACCAACACCTCCGCTTCGTCATGACCCTGTTGTTGACACTTCATTTCGTCAGGTTTGGCTGGTTTTTTGGGATTAGGGTTTGTAATATGATTTCAATTCTTGCAGCTCTTCCCTACCTCCCCTTGTGTCACTATTGACTTTTCCTCCTCAACCCTCATCAGGTTGAGTGACTCTATCTCTTAAGTCATAACATATTTGAGCTCGACGATGTTCTCAAGGCCCACCATCCTTTCCTTTCTCCTTTGGCCCTGTCGAGTAACCCGTACGTACTTCCCTAGAGTGCCAAACTTTGGTGGTGTCATGTTGTATTTGATTTGAACACTTACTCTCTTATTCATACAATTACACCTAGGGAACACAATTCTATCTCGCTCTGTGCTAAAAAATCACTAAGTGTCGAGCTAACACGTGTTTTCCACACTTTATAGACCCGGTCATAATTGTTTTTCACTATTTATGTGCATTTGTGCTGAGTCCAATTTTTCCATGTACATTGTCTTTCCGTGTTGTCATAGTAGTTGTTGTGCGTAGAATTTTTCCACTTTCTTGTTATTCATCCAACTTCTTCCCCTTTTATATTTTTCTTCTTTTTCCGTTTTTCTATTTCTTTTTCTTCTTTTTCTCCTTTTTATTTCTTTTTATAAGTTTCCTTTCCTAATATCTACTATAGTACAATATATACATGCCTTTCTTATTGCGGTGTAATTACAAAAAATTAGTAGGTCGATTATCCATGTACAGTTTTAGTCGACTAACATTCACCATTCCTTTTAGTTATATTCCTCCAAAATCATTTAGATGCATAGATCCTCCATCTATGATAGTATTTAATTCATATGGCCCTATCCAATGCATTCTGAACTTACTAGGGCATTGGAAAAATTTGTTGTCATAGAGAAGAAGTAGGTCTCCCTCCTTAAATATCTTAATTTTAATGTGTTTGTCATGCTAGGATTTGTCCCTTTCTTCTTGTACCCCTTGGTGAAATCCTGCCAGAAACCTATCTTCTTCCATTTCCACTAGTTGACTTAACCTCTCCTGTACTACGACTCTTTCTGTCATGTTGGCAATTGCTGCTACACATAGACTGGGTACTAGAAATTCTAATGGAACCACCACTTATTTTACATACACCAATATGAATGGTGTATGTCTTATCAACTTCTTGCATGTGGTCCTGTATGCCCATAGAAATACTAGTATTTTCAAATCCCAATCATCCCTGTTAACATTTCATATCTTAGTCTAAGCATTTTCCAAAATATTGTTGAATTCTTCTACTGTCTCATTTGCCTGAGGATGATATGGTGTACTCTTCAGGTGATAGAATTCAAACTCCTCAGTCATATCTTGGATGGTACTATGGTACTATTAATAAAATGAGTTCCTTGGTCACTCATCAAAATCCTAGAACATCCAAATCTAGTGATCACCTGCTCAAATAAGAAGTGTGTTGTTGTCTCTACGATGCAATTTTTGATTGGTGTTGCTTCTGTCTATTTGGTTAAGTATTTGGTCACAATAATGATATATCTAGATCCTGACCTTCTTGTTGGTGGATTAATAGGTCAACCGAAATCTATTTCCCATTTTTCAAATACTTGCAGAGTTACTTGTGGTCTTAGGGGCATCTCATCCCTCCTATTGGGTTTTCCAACCCTCTGACAGAAATCACAGATCTGAAAATATTCCTTGGCATCTTTATGAACAGTTAGCCACCATAATCCTACATGCAATACCTTCTTCACAATAGATTTACCTAGATAGTTTCCTCCAGCTATTCCTTCATGAGCTTCTATTAAAACCCTCGGTCATTCATGTTCCAATACAAACCTTCTCAAAATGTTATCTACACCCATCTTGTATAAATGACCTGCAATGAGTTGATAGTCTACAAATCTAACTACCATATTTTTCTTCTACACAGTACTAAACTCATGTGGTGCAACCCATGCACTTAAGAATTCAATGACATCAACGAAGTATTCATAAACTACTTTTACTGAAAATAATTGTGGATTGGAGAAGTTGTCTTCCAAGATAGTAGGTTCTTCTCCATTGGTTACCCTTGATAAGTGATCAAGTCCTGTATTGAGCTTCCCTAGTTTGACTATTACCTCAAAAAAAAATTCTTGGAATAATAAAATCCATCTATAGATCCTCTGATCTAGATGGATATCGATGCCCACCCACCTTTTCCATCTGGCTCAAAACAGTTTTCTGACAATTTTGGCAATTTACTATTTTTAGCAGTTTTAACTTTCGGAGCCATTTTGAGGGCCTAAATGAAGGTTTTTCAGGATAGAGCTCCTAAATGATAGTTGAATGCATCATTGAGCCCCCAAAATTAATCTCCTCTATGATACATTTCCAATGGGCTATCACATTCCTAAAACGGAGATCGTATGCAAAAGTTACGACCCCGAGAAGTTGATGTACTAACTTACCCAAACGGGGCCCACATGACTTTTGGCGCTTCATCTCCTAGGGTTAGGTTTTTGGATGTCTATGGTTTTTGGCATTCTTGTTTATTGTAAAAAGGCCTTCAAAGCCTCATTTTAATCTTCTTCTTGTGAATGCACGCAGCCGTCACATCTCTTCTTAGAGATAAGCCACCACCATTCCAACAAGCTTGTTTCCGCTGCATTTTACAGTTTCAACTTACTTCGTTATTGAATAGAAAACTAGTTTTATTGTATCTCTGTTATTTTGTGTTAAGAAACTGTTAATAATCTATATTCATTTCATTCTGCTCATAAAATCTGGATCATCCTCCACCCCAACATTGGCTTGTTGACTAGATATTTGAAGGAAAAATGATCCGCGAAAATTTTAGAATGCTTTCCCAATAAATAATGTATGAATTTTTGAAGTGCATATACCATGACTAGGCCTTCTCTTTCTTTGTTGTTGTAATTCTACTCACATTCTGACAACTTCTTGCTTGTAAAGGCTATAGGATGGTCTAAGTCGCCTGGTCCTGGCTGGTCCAAAATTTCTCCAAGTGTTATTGTTGATGCATCTACATGCACATGAAATGTATTTTCCCAATTTGGAAGCACTAATATGGGTGTTTTTTCCATATTTTCCTTTAGAGTATCTAATCCTTCCTGACAATCCTCATTCCACTAAAATCTAGTGTCCCTCTTTAACAACTTTTCCATCGGTGCTTTAATCTATGCATACCCCTTTATAAAATTCATGTAGTAGCCCATATGTCCCAGTGTGGCTCTTAACTAATGCATTGACTTTGGTGGTGATAATTTCACAATGACTGCAATATTAGCAGGGTCAAAAAATAAGCCCTATTTTCACACTATATGTCCCAACAATATCCCAAAATGTGTACCAAAAATGCATTTCTTGATGTTTAATGATATCTAACATTGCTTTCATCTTTCCAACATTAATGTTAAAAATTCTACATGATATTTCAAAAGACTATACACAGTCCAGTCGTCCATATATACTTCTAGAAACTAATGTATCAATTCCTTAAAAGAAGCTATGACTACCCTTGAAAAGATAGTTAGTGCATTCTTCAATCTAAAGGGCATGAATCTATATTGGTAGGATCCCCATTCTGTAGCAAAGGTAGTCTTATACCTATCCTCTGGAGCTATTTTGATATGATGGTAACCTGAGAATACATATGTGAATGAATATACTTCCTAGCCTCCCACATTCTACAAGACCTCATCTGTAAAAGGGTTAGGAAAAGGATCATGTAAGCAAGCATCATTGAGTTTCGTCAAATGTACACTAATCCTTATCCCCACTTTCTTCTTTTCTAGGACTACCATGGGACTGATCCATTCAGATTCCTCTACTGGTTCTATAATGCCAGCTTCCAACATCTGGTCAATTTCTTCTTTCACTTTCTACTTATATAATGGATTCAACCTGTAAGGTCTATCTAACAGGTCTAGCCTCTATTTTGAGGGGTATATTCAACTCACCTAGCTTACCTTCAATGCCTTTCATCTTTGTAAAGGTTGTTGGAAACATGTCACTGTATTCGTGCAGTAACTTAGTTATTCTTTCTAGTCTCTTCTCATCCCAGTAGTCTCCAATGCTTTCCATTTTAGGATTTTCATTCTAGACAATGTTGACTTTCTTGACTTTGATTTGTGTAGAAAGGGATTTTGACTCCAGAGATGTACCTTCCACCTCTGTCTCTCCTTCAATATATGTGATCTGAATGTTGTGAAAATCATCTTCATCAGGTGCTTCCTCTTCGACATGATAACATGACAATAACTCTTTGACTGTTTGTTTGTTCTACTATTGATATTATGCTATAATCTCAACCTCTGGTTCATTAAAAAATATCACTCCCCTTATCATATTTAGAGATGAATCAATGTTCGGGTTCTCATGCTTGAATGAGAAGGTTACTACAAAATTGTGTTGTAATATTGTCCATTATGGAGCTCCTCTATGCATCTCCTAGTCTATGTACCAGTTCCCTGGGATCCCTTCCAATGTATGAATAAAGTGATGATGCCATTCCTTTAGTGGTGTCTTTGTCCATTGTGTTATGCATTTATCTAAGAGTTCAACTGGTTTTCCTCTCCCATCATACTTATACATTGTATTACTCCCCTGTTTTGCACCAAATCTAATACGCGGTAGTCATTTACATTGATACCAGTCCTGAATTGTTTCTTTGTGTGTACCCCACCATCTGGTAGGTGTTTCCTTAAGTGAAATATCTCAGTCTAAGAGCCTCTTATTTCCAAAATTTCCTCCTCATTTTTTTTCAATAATTCCTTTAAGGCGTTTAGCCCATGAAAACTAGGAGGTTCCCTTATCTCTATACCAACCTATCTTACTGCACAGTCTATTTGTGTGCACATCCTTGTGGAGACTTTGTGTAGTATCTATTGCCAATTCTCAAAAAATGTTTCTAAGTCTGAAGTACACGATGTAATGCTTCTCGATATAAGTACTCCATCTGTAGTTGGGTTGAAATATTATTCTTCTCACGCAATGGTTCTATATAACTGGTTTGTTTCTTCCAAATCCACACAAGTCACCTCTACAAACCTTTCTCCTTTTGAAGGATCCATTGGTGCAATAACTCTATATTCTCCTGATTCAAAATTCATTTTCCTTGTCTTTAGGTTGATCATAGCCTAGTTATCAAATTCCCAATCCAATCCAAGTATTGTTCGGTAAGGTGTTGTGCCATATACTATCTCTATCGCTTCAAAATCTGCCACAATGTGCACTCCATCCAAATCTACTATCATACCTTTAAGCCTTCCAATTGGTAACACTTTATGTTGATTCACTAGTTTCAACTTGACAGGTGAATAGCCTAATTGGGGTTCTCCCTGTAAATTTTTCAGACCCCATCTCAGTTTCAGTCTTGCTGATTTTTCAACCAAAGTTAAATGCCCAAACCCAATTTCAGCACTGTTTCAACATATGTTACATCATTGTTTCAACATATGTTATAGCATTGTTTCAGCATATGTTACAACACTGTTTCAACATATGTTTCAGCACAATTTCAACACTGTTTCAACATATGTTACAACACTGTTTCAGCATATGTTACAACAATGTTTCAACATATGTTACAACATTGTTTCAGCATTGTTTCAGCATATAAAAAATTAACAGAAAATAAACTTCAGAACTGAAACATGAGGATTCTGAACATCATTTTCAATGCAAAAATAAAATATCAACAGTATGAAAAACTCATAAAATATAGACACAAAGATTTTTGGTCTAAATTCGACGCTAGAAAAACCCACAAGGGGAAAACCAGTGAAAGAGGGATTTTTATTTTTTATGAGCTTCTGAGAAATTTCTTTCACAACATATTCATCTTCAGAAATTTACACAAACTTATCTAGACATTCATGTAGCTTTGCTCCTCGATTTCTGAACCAAAAATCCGTACAACTGTATGACTGTCCCAACAATTAATGTTGTATGAACTGTCTTGAAATTCATGCCAAAACTCTGCTAAGACTGTACAAAAATACCAACATGAACAACTTGTAAACCATGTTGTACCGCCCTCAAAATTCATGCCAAACTATATAGACTATACGGAAATACACTCAGAAATTTATTACAACAGTTACCTCGATTTATGTGCCAATAAATTGTGTACGATAGCCTTGGAATGCATGCCAATACTCTTAGAAATTGCAGTTGTTGTCCTCCTCAATTTCTATTGACAGTAAATGTTATACGGCCTCCACAAATCTATACGGTATGACCTATTCTTCCTTGATGTCTATTGCCTCGAAATCCATGTTGCTCTTTGCTTTGGGATGCATGCTCTCCTTTAGCAAATGTTGTCTCTTTTCTTCAGCTTGACCTCTCTCTTGCTCTCTCTTTCTCTCTCAACAAGAATGCTTGAACTTCCTAAGAATGGGTGCGCCCTCTTGCCCTAGTCGACCTCATGAGGGAAGGTGAGGGGTTTTCTATTCTAACGGTTGAGATTAGATTATATGGGTGGCTGAGATTTGGTGTCTCTTCACTCACTCTCACTTTAGTCATAAAGTTATCTTTTAATTTGCATCTCACAAATTAATTTGACTAGGGCCCACATTAGGCACTTTCTCCCCCTTAGGTACCCAGGGAAGAGAAACACTTGCCTTGGTACTTTATTTAATTTAAAAATTTAACACTCCCTTATACCGAGGAAAGTGTTACTCACCACTCCAAGCTTGTCCCTGAAAAATACAAACTTGCCCCTGTTCAATGCCTTGGTGAGTATGTCTACAACCTGCTCCTCAATAGATATGTACTGTAGCTCCACATCTCCTCTCTGAACATAATCACGGATGAATTGATACCGAATCTTAATATGCTTAGACTGATCATGAAAAGCTTGATTCTCCAAGAGTTTAATGCAACTCTGATTATCATAGTAAATCACGGTAGGCCTCAACTACACACCGAACAATCCCACCAGCATCTTGTGAAGCTAAAGGGCCTCACAACTAGCCTGACTAGCTACCATATACTCAGCCTCTACCAAACTCAAAGTCACTGACTTCTACTTATGACTAAACCAAGACATAACTGTTGATCCCAATCCAAAGCAACACCCTGAAGTGATTTTCCTGTCACTGACACATCCTGCCCAATCTGAGTCTGTATAGCCAACCAACCAAACTCCATCTCCTCTATAATAGTCCATACCATAATATACCATACCACAAAGATACCTGAGCACATGTTTTTCTGCCACCCAGTGCACTCTCCTAGGATCCACCATGAACTGATTGAGAGTGTTGACATAAAAACAAATATCTGGCCTGGTATTGACCAAATACATCAATGACCCGATCAACTGATGAAACAAAGTGGAATCCACCAACTGTGACTCATAAGCATGAAGATTCTTCTAGTTGGTAATCATGGGAGTGGTCATGGGCCTACTATCTCCCATCTGAAATCTACTCAGAATGTCACACACATAATTCCCCTATCCCAGGAAGATGTGTCCAGGCTCCTGCCAAACCTCCAATCCCAAAAAGTAATGAATCAGTCCAAGGTCTGTCATCTTGAACTTTGAAGCAAGTCTCTCCTTGCAACTGTTGATGAGTCTCTCTGCCTCTGTAATGAAAATATCATCCACATAAATTAGAAGAATGAGAGGATCCTCTCCAACCACAATGAAGTATAGGTTGGGATCTGCCTCACTCTTCTCAAAACCCAACTACTACAAATAGGCATCTATCCTCAAATACAAAGCTCTGGGAGCTTGTTTCAGTCCATACAATTCCTTCTTCAGTCTACACACATGAGACTCTCTCCCATGCACCTCAAAGCCCAATGGTTGCTCAATGTATACCTCCTCCTCAATAAGACCATTCAAAAATGTGGTCTTCACATCCATCTAGTGGATCTTCCAACCCATCTCTGTTGTAATGGAGATCACTTCCCTGATCGAAGTGTATCGAGCAACCGACGCAAATAGTCGACTCCATCAACCTATGAAAACCCCTGAGCCATAAAGAAAGCTTTGTACTTCTCAATGCTGCCATCGCAGCTTGCCTTAGCTTGTAGAGCCACCTGGAAGTCACCACTAACTTCCCCTTAGGTCTAGGAACAACTTCCCAGACATTGTTCTTCATGATGGAATTGTACTCTTCCATCATGGCATCTCTCCATACTTATCTACTAGAGGCCTCCTCAAAAGTGGAAGGATGAGACTCCCGAATACTGCTCACCATCGTGATGTAGCTGCAAAACCTCTTGGGAGGTTTACTCTCCCTCACTGCCTGTTTGGGAGTCCCCACTAAACCTTGTGCCTCCCTCAAAGTGTCCTGAAGCCACTTGGGCTTCCTCCTCTCTGAAGTAGTGTCCTGTGGAGGGGACTCTCCCTGATCAACCCCATCTATTGAAGACAATGATCCTATAGTAGACCCTGAAGTACCTAATCCTAAAACCTGTGGAACGGTAGTCTGCGAACCTGAACTCTATGGCCCTGTCACCTGTGAACATGTAGTCACCGAAACTGATGGCCCCAAAATCTGTGTCATTGTAGTCTGTTGTGGGCTCACCTGAATCTGAGAGGAAGAATGCTCACCTCTCTCTATCCCTCTAGACTTCCTAAGGTCTCTGGCCTACTCAAATCTGACATCCCTCCTCAAGACAGTTTTCCTCAAGGAAGGAAGGTAAATACGGAAAGCCTTTGAAGTCTCATTGTACCCAACAAAGATCCCTCTCTTTTCCATGGGTTCCATATTTGTTCTCTTCTCAGAATGGACATATGAATAAGTGATGCACCCAAAAATATGAAAGTGCCCCACCTCAGGCTTCTTCCCAGAGAAAGCCTCCTTAGGAGTCATGATCCCCACAACCCTGTGAGGACTCTTGTTCTGTAGATAAACTGCAATGTAGCATGTCTCAACCCATAGAAATAGTGGCAGCCCCTGATCATGTAGCATGGCTCTTGCAGCCCCAACAATGGCCCTGTTCTTTCTCTCATCAATCCCATTCTGTTGCGGGTTGTAAGGAACAGTCAACTCCCTCCTGATGCCCTCTCCTACACAGAAATCCATAAACTCCTTGGAGGTATACTCACCCCCATTGTCCGATCTCAGGACTCTAATTTTCTTCCCTGTCTAGTTCTCCACAAGAGCTTTGAACTCTTGGAACCGACTGAAGACATGTCCTTTGGTCTTCATGAAGAAAATGCAGGACTTTCGAGAGAAGTCATTAATGAATACAACATATTATAGGGATCCATTCAATGATGTTGAAGACATCGAGCCACATACATCTGAATGTATAAGATCAAGTATCCCTACTTCTCTACTCTCACTGCTCGAAAAAGCAGTCTTGGTGTACTTTCCCAAGGTACACCCCTTGCACAACTCATGGTGCTTTGAACTGAAATATGGAGCTCCTGTCACCATCTCCCTCAAAAATCTCAAAGCCCCATGGTGCAAATGTGCCATCCTCCTGTGCCATATCTCACATAGTTCGTTGTTGTTGCTGGTAGAATGAATCAATGCTCACACTGGCTGGAACAAGAACTTGCACAACCTCTCATGTCTAGTACCAATCACTTTGGCCAAAGTGATGCTAGACCCTCTGGGGAAAAGAAGCACCTGCCCATCATGGAACAAGACCTCATAGCCCTTCTCCTCAATAGTAGAAACTGACACTAAGTTCTTCTTCAAGCCTGGAACATAAAGAACCTTTGTCAAAGTCATGGGAGGCAAAGAATCCCTTCGAAATGATATGGTCCCACAACCAACCACCTTGACCTCCCGGTCATCTCCAAGCACTACCTCTGCATCTCCACATTGAGTAAGATTTGTTAAGTGCTCATAAACTAATGTCATATGATGAGAGGCACCACTGTCAATATACCAAGTATCGAGAGTAGTGGTCCTCGAGGATACACACACAATCAAGGAAAATTCCTTGTCAAACTTGGTGGAAAACTCGTCCACCTCTGTTGAAGCTGCTGTTTATTTCTTCTTCTTGTTTGGACATTGTCCTGCATAGTGCCCAAACTTATTTCAAGAAAAACACTTGACTTTGCTCATGTATTTCTTCCCTTCACCCTCGGGCTTCTGTCCTCCCTTTGGACCCTTTCTGATCTTCTTCTTGCTAGTGGTAGCAAGAGCCACATTCTCCTCCTCATGACCAGTAGATGAACTGCCATGTACATAACCTCTTCGGGTCTCCTCCTGTACAAAGTCATCCCAAAGACGTTCCCAACTGGGAAGCTTCTCCCTAGCAACATTGACCTCCACAAAAACAACCCATTGTTTGGAAACACCATTCAATGTTGTTCTCACAAGATCACTGTCAGCTATGGATTCCCCCACAACTCCAATCTCATCCCTCACCTGTGTCAATCTAGTAAGGTATGTGACAACATTTTCAGCCTTGGTCATTTTTATGCTCTTTAGTTTTTCCCTCAAAACCATCTTCCGGTTCTCATTTGTACTCTGGTACAATTTAGTCAAAGACTACCACATCTCATAGGAACGAGTCTTCCCCGTCAAGTGAGGAATCAAATGATCCTTGATGGCATCAAGAATAAATATCTTAGCCTTGATACTCTTCTTATTATAGGTTGCAAGAAGAGTAGCATCAGTAGGTACCAGAACAGGATGAGTAGTGGTATTCTCCACAATGTCCCACAACACGTTCTCTTGCAAAAGCAAGATCATCCTGTCCTTCCAAGCACCAAAATTTTATTCCCCATCAAGTCTGTCTTCAACCCTCAAACTAGTATCCATGACCCTCTTTCTGTTGAAAATCACAAATTCAAAAATCTGCCCTGTGAAGTGACTATTGTCCCAACTTTTTGTCTGCTAAAATCTCTGTCTCTCTTCAACTCAGCTCTAATACCATGTAAATTTTTCAGACCCCAACTCAGTTTTAGTCTCGCTAATTTTTTAGCCAAAGTTAAATGCCCAAACTAGTTTCAGCACTGTTTCATCATATGTTACAACACTGTTTCAGCATATGTTACAACATTGTTTCAACATATGTTACATCATTGTTTCAGCATATGTTACAACACTGTTTCAGCATATGTTTCAGCACAATTTTAGCACTGTTTTAGCATATGTTACAACACTATTTCAACATATGTTACAATATTGTTTCAGCATATAAAAACTTAATAGAAAATAAACTTCAGAACTGAAACATGAGGATTCTAAACATCCTTTTCAACGCAGAAATAAAATATCAGTAGTATGCAAAACTCAGAAAATATAGAAACAAATATTTCTGATCTAACTTTGACCCTGGAAAAACACACAAGGGGAAAACCAGTGAGAGAGGGATTTTTATTATTTATGAGCTTCTGAGAAATTTCTTTTACAACATATTCATCTTAAGAAATTTACACAAACTTATCTGGACATTCCTGTAGCTTTTCTCCTCGATTTATGAACCATAAATCCATACAACTATACGGTTGTCCCAACAATTAATGTTGTATGGACTGTCTCAAAATTCATGCCAAAACTCTTCTAAGATTGTACAAAAAACCCAGCATGAACAACTCCTTGTAAACCGTGTTGTATGGCCCTCAAAATTCATGCCAAACTGTACACATTGTATGGAAATACACTCATAAATTTATTACAGTAGTTACCTCGATTTATGTTCCAATAAATGTTATACGACAGCCTTGGAATGCATGCCAATACTTTCAAAAATTGTAGCTGCTTTCCTCCTCGATTTCTATGCATAGTAAATGTTGTACGACCTCCACAAATCCATACGGTATGGCCTGTTCTTCCTTACTGTATGCTACCTCTAAATCTATGCTGCTCTTTGCTTTGGGATGCATGCTCTCTTTCATCAAATGTTGTCTCTTTTCTTCAGCTTGACCTCTCTCTTGATCTCTCTTGTTCTCTCAACAAGAATGCTTGAACTTCCCAAGAATGGGTGTGCCCTCTTGCACTAGTTGACCTCATGAGGGAAGGTGAGGGGTTTTCTAATCTAATGGTTGAGATTAGATTAGATGGGTGGCTAAGATTTGGTGTCTCTTCACTCACCCTCACTTTAGTCATAAATTTAACTTTTAATTTTCATCTCACAAATTAATTTGACTAGGACCCACATTAGGCACTTTCTCCCCCTTAGGCGCCTAGGGAAGAGAAACAATTGCCTTAGTACTTTATTTAATTTAAAAATTTAACACTCCCATACACTTCCATGTATTCTTAGGCAAGAGTTTTACTTCATAGCCTAAATCCAACATGATATATCCCATGTTAAAGTCCCCAATGTTGGCATTCAACATGAATTATCTTCTTGTCCTTCTTCTTGTATGGATATGATTGGTTGTTTTCTACTCTAACTTCCCTTCTACCTCAATGTTATATCTTTCTAGAAGATTCTTTAATAATTTAACAGGTGATGGATCATTCAATAACTTAACAGGGGATTGCATAAAAGTCTTTATGGTAGTTACTTTCTCTAAAGGTTGTCTTTTACTGGTATGGTCCATTGAATATGGCATCTCGTACATTGGTTGGTCCTGAGTTTGTTGCGCAACTAATGTAGATGCAATGTTCTTCTTAAAAAGATAATTTATGGCCTCCTTAAATGTTTCCTTTTATTTCCACACGTTGAGCTTCTTATGTGGTTCAGTATTCTTCTTGACCCATTGGTGTTGAGTTTTATCTTGTTTTGTTGTGCCAGATCATGTCTTGGCTCCTCCTCGAGTAACTATATTGATTTTTTCCCATCATACCTGTCTTCTGCAGAAATCCACTTGAGATTCTGGTTGTTCTAGTTTCTTTTTTCCTGAATATTTGTCAAGAGTGTTGGGAAGTCTTATGTGTTGTGGTCTGTTGCACGACAATACATACATGTCGCAAGTAGAAGTGGAAAATCGCTTGCATATTTTTATGTTTGTTGGAAGTTATGGCATAATACTTTGCCTCTGACTCACCCAAATCCTCCTCTACCTCGACCTCCACCTTTGTATTCACCTTGCTCTACTTGTTGTGCATTCTATTGGGGTACATGGTTATATTGCACGGGGTTATATTGTGGTTGCACATTGTTGTACTACGGTTGTGATGGGTTGAATGGTGGTGGAACTTGGTTGAACTGAGGTGCAAATTTCCTTTTCATAATTTATTGTTTCACCTTGTAAGTGTCTGAAGTTCTGTCTCTCACCAGTTCCAACGTTCTACAGTCCTTATCATCATGACCTACTAATTTGTAAAAATTGCTTGATACAAAATTTTTGGTATGGTCTTATACTTTTGCATCATTGGACAATGATATGGATCATCTCCATGCATCTTACAAATATCACCATGGTCATCTTCTTGGGAATGGGTTTTCCACCCCTCTTTCCAAGTATTGGGAAAAAGCTAGACATCCGTTCTTATGATGTCCTTTTGTACTGCATAGTGTACACCAAACATATTCTCTTTTATCTTTTCCCTTATTCTAGTTTAGTTGAAATGTTATATTCCTCAAATCCTGCTTCATATCCTCTATTGTTGGATTTGTCTATCGTATTAGTTTTCTTCTAGTTGCAAGGTTGTTTGCAGAGCCTCTGCCTGATTTTGGAACTTTTGTTGTCTCAAAGGATACTTCAAGTGTGCTAGCAGTGAGTTCACAAATAATTTCCTATGTTGCATATCAGTAATTGAATACTTCAAATTACCTTTTAGATGTTTGAACCTCTTATCAATATCCCAAATAGATTCACCTGGTTTTTTCTTGATTTCAATAATTTCATTCCTATACTGGCCTTTTGAGATTGGATTTTGAAACTCATTTACCAATAGTTTTTTCACATTTGTGATAGTCTTTAGTAATCCTTGTGGAATGTTTACTTCTAGTCTCATGTACCAGTCCAACGTGATATCTCTTAGTGTGATAGATAATTGTGTGAGCTTTGAATCCTCATATGTGACCTTCTTTGCTTCCTAGATATTCTCACAGATGAATAAATTCTTTTGAGGGTCCTCTGATGCCTCTCCTGAAAATTTTGGTAATATCATCGTAGGATCTTCTCCTTCCATTTTAAAATGTGTTGAACTAATACCTCCACACAGTGTAGATAATTGACTGTTACTTCTTGACCTTTCTCCCCTAGTTGATTTTCCTTGATTGGACCCATGTCCTGTTGCTCCTCTTCCACTAAAATTTGGTTGTGTAAACATTGGTGTCATTTCAGGTGTATTAGTCGCACATAGAGTTGTAGGTTCCACACTAACGGTGATCTGGACTGCAATTATGCCTTTTGTTCCTTACCTTGGACCCCTTGTTTTCATTTTTTATGTTGCAAACATGATTTCCTCATTCTCCTCCATAGACCAGAGATCTTGTACCTCTTCTTCATCACTCGCTAAGCCCTCTCTATTGGCTATAACCCTCTTCTTGTTATTCATCTTATATTGGTAAGGTATTACACTATGCGTCTTTCCATATTTTTCCATTATCTTCTTCATCTAGTCCTCTTCCATCATGATTAGGTCCATGGACTCCTTTTTCTTCCTTTCATCCATCTCCTTTTCCATATCTCCACCTCTTGCTAGTGTTTCCCCTCTTCCCCCATGCACGTAAGGAAGTTTAGCTATCTAATTCCATGGTCATCACACCTTTGTCATAAAATCAAATCTTGATTGAAGTATACAGTGATCCGATGTACCTACCTTTAGGTCCCTTCAGAAAATCCCTCTCTGCAATGGTGTAAGACTTTGTGGTATATACTGCAAATTTGGTGATAAACCCTCTAGCAATATTGTCTAACTAGAAATCTACTATGCACGTAAATGTGTTATTAACTTGATGTAACTATGAAATATCCTCGGGGTTCCACTCTAGTTGTAAGATCCGATTCGTAGGGTGGTTTTCCTTCAACCTCAATAACCACTCCTACAACAAATGCAAGAAATCATAGAAAAATACCTCATGCAAGTCACTAAACACGTATTTTTTGAGATATTTGTGTGGTGTCAACTTAGGTTTCCTATTTTTCTTCTACACAAACTTGAGTTCCTTTGTCCTCAACCATCATTCAATATTCTCCTTCATTGGATTCCATGGCCTACACATTCCATTTTATACTTTTGTCCTCCTCGCTTTTCTTCCATAGATCACATCCATTCAATCCTGTGTAGTTCCAGCTGACAATAGAATCATTTGTTGGTTATGTTGGATCATGTTGTCATTGATGCCAATGGTTTGTCATTGATTCCAATGGTTTGATTACTTGGGAGATTGTTGGATCATATGTCATTGATGTAAATGGTTTGGTTTGATTGA
>JZKD02S0176476.1:204414-215970 GCA_000966675.3 Picea glauca
GAATAAATGTTGAATGCTAATTGATGAGTTTTTGTGCAAGAGGGAAGTTTTGGGAAAAAGAGCCCCACACTCATTCACCCCCCCCTCTAAGTGTGGTAGGTGTGTCCAACAGGTTACTTGGGTTGATGAAGGTTCTGATCTCAAATAGGTTTAAAACAAAACCCTAAAAACAATCGACCCTCCTGGTAAACTAGAAGGCAACGTTGCACATAGAGTGCACATCATAGCCTCACCCAAGATAGATTTATGGGGGATTGAAATACTCAGGTGTTTTCAGTATAAGAATGGGCATGGATTCGGTTTATATTCTTTCCCTTATGAATCATAATCATTAATCATTCATCTACTTCTAAGATTCATTCCTTCTTCAATAATATGCATGTATGTTGTTATAATATAGTTTTAACCATTGATGCTTTAATCAATTATTAATAGAATAGTAAACCATTCATTAAAAACATAGAGAAAACAAGATTTTAGCGTGGTTCACCCACTCCTGGGGCTACCTCCACAAATATTTGGCTTCTCATATATTTTATTCAGTTTGCTACAAAATCAATAATGTGTTTATTACATCTTCAGAATTACAATCAAAATGAGGGTAATTACGCTCTAGGAGGATGACTAGATCAAAGCATGCTCCTCGTCCTATGACCTAACCCTTAAACTCTATCTTATTCCACTCTACCAAAATAACCATACAAAACGCACTACAATCAATAACTTTCGAACCCTAACAACAACCAACAACAACCAACAATAATCAACCCTAACCTATACCTCCTAGGTATTTATTTATACTACCCTACTGAATTATAGTCATTACAATCTTTGTCAAAAAAACTAACCCTAACATGGTTAGGAATGTCTGCATGTGTGCCACATTGTTTTTCCTCTTGCTTGTTTTTTTTTTTCCTCCTAAGGCGCATGCTCCAAAAATAGACCTTTTCTTCAAAATTAGGTCTACACCAAAAATAGATCATTCTTCCAAAAATAGGCCTGCACCAATAACATGGCATGGAAAGGAAAGGAAAGGAAAGACATGGAAAGGATAGACAAGTCTAGACATGGCAAGGAAAGGAAAGGCAAGACATAGCAAGGAGAGGTCTAGGTATGGCAAGGAAAGGAAATGCAATGGAAGGCATGGTAATCCAAGATAAGGCATGGAAAGGCAAGGCATGCCATTGAAATTCAAGGAAAGGAAAGGATATACATGCCAAGGAAATGAAATAAAGGCATGGAAAGACATGGAAAGGAAATGCAATGCAAGTCAATCTAAGGAAATGAAATGCATGGCAAGGAAACAGAAGACATGACAAGGCAAAGAAGCTCATGTTAGGTGAAGGAAAGGAAATTAAATTATATACATGGAAAGGAAAGGAAAGGAAAGGAAATACATGGCAAGGAAAGGTATCAGTCTAGGCCTAGGTCTTGGTATGGAAATCCAAGGAAAGGAAATGCAAGGCATGGGAAGGAAAGGCATGGCATGGCATGGCATGGAAAGGAAAGATAAGGAGCAACAAGACAATGCATGGAAAGGTAATGCAACACAAGGAAAGGTAAGATAAGGAAAAACAAGCCAAGGAAAGAGATGGACAGACAAGGTATGGCATGGAAAGACATGGGATGGCAAGGAAAGGAATGACAATACAAGAAATGGAAAGATAATATAAGACAAGGAAAAAATATATAAGGCAAGGAAACACAAGGCATGGTAAGGAAAGGTAATGCAAGGAAGTGCGAGGAATGGAAAGGAAAGGAATAACATGTCAAGAAATTTTATGGCAAGGAAAGGAAAGGCGAGGAACGACAAAACAAGGCATGGAAAGACAATGCAACATAAGGAAAGGAAAGTCAAGGCAAGGCATGGAAAGGAAATGAAATTCAAGGAAAGGAAATGAAAGGCAATGGGAGGCATGAAAATGAAAGGCATGGCATGGTATGGAAAGGAATGGCAAGGAAAGGCATGACAAGACAAGGTATGGCATGTCATGGAAATGCAAGGTGCATAAAGATAAGAAATGGTAAGGAAATGCAAGGCAAGGCATTGGAAGGAAAGGAAAGGAAATGCAAGTCAATACGAGGCATGGAAAGGAAAGGCAAGGCATGGCATGGCAAAGAAAGGAAAGGAAAGACATGGTAAGGAGAAGAAAGGATAGACATGGAAAGACAAGGAATGTCAAGGCAATGTGGATGAATTGTACTGAGAATTACTTCAAAGACTAATTTAGAAACTATTTCTGAGTTAAGGAACATTTTTGTGAATATTTTTGTATGCAGTGGTTTCAACTTGTGGATTATTCTATTGCCAATTTTATGTCTTATGCACCTAGTAAGGATTTCCATTCTGTCAAGTTATCTAATGCGATTGAGTAAATTACTTAATTATTTTTAGTGAATAGTTATATGTTCTTTATTAATTTGTTTCTCTTAGTTTTCATAATAATATGTTGCCATTTAATGCATTAATTGTTGTAGAAATATTTTTTTAGAAAAGTATGAATCAAATGGAAAATTTCTTGTGATGTTCATGTAGGTTTCTCCCTTTCTAAATTAGTGTAAATATATGTTTCTTAGGAATATCCTTGTAGCAATATTTTTCTATGGAATTAGTTCTTAGCAGTATAAAGTTACGAATTTGTTTCTATCTTATTTTTTTAGAGTTATCTTTTGAGATTAGATTTATTTAAATCCATATAGAGTTGATTTATTTCTTTAAATTTCATATATAAAAGAAAAGAATATAAATGGACCCACTTTGAAATTCATACATTCATCAACATAAAATAAACAAGCAACGAAATTCATAAAAAATGTGCTATCAAATGTGTGTGTGTGTGTGTGTAAGATCATCTAAACTCTATGTTTTTTATAAAATGACACATTGTTCCCAATATACAAAATGGTAGCGCCCGCACGGGTGTAGACGGATTGGCAAGTGCCGTGTAAATGGAAGGAAATTTGTAAAATGAAGTCTCATGTTCAATTCTCACCCGGATTTACTCGTGTGCCATTCTTGCGGGCTGGGTGGTTGCACCTGGGGTTATAGTGGTAGCCGATGGGAATCAACCCCGTGTCACGTGAGTACGAGAACAACGAGTTGCCGATTCCCCCAGTATAAAAAAAAATATACAAAATGGTAGCAAGTTCCCTAACACAAAAATTGTCATACGATGGCCTATATACAAAATGGAATTCATTGGTTACAAGTTGACCACTGCCACTCTCACCACACTTAGGAGCATCCTAGAAATCAATATTTTCTCACTTACTTGAAAAATCAGCTCGAGTGGTTTTGTGCATGGGCATGGTTCATCGCTCTGGAGATTGGACAAAGAAACAACATTATGATAAGTTTTTTTTTTCTATAATGAATTAAAATACGTACAAAATGATAATTTGTAAGTCAACATAAGGAAACTCACCACAGATGATGCTAAAAATCGTGAGGGTGTCACCCTCCTCTATGACCCTAATATCTCAGAGTTTCCACCCTACATCAATTACAAGGATCAAATCATGAAATTGAAAAAAATATGCATCAAATAAATTCCATTCATGATACATAAAAATTGATCATCAACATATTATCTCATGGTGAATAACTCAGGCAACGGTGGAGAGTCATTGGTAAGTAGAGTGCTCGGTTTTATAACGTTCTCAGAGGAAACATCTACTATGGTATCCTTGGTGGATAGTGTAAATGGAAATGGTAGTGGGGGTGGGTGGCATATGGGTGCATCCACTGTGGATGGATGTGATTGAAGAGGTGGTGCAAGTGGGTGGCATGTGGGTGCAGGCATTGAGGATGCATCGAATATGCAATATAGTGGGGGTGATCTGCAATGGACTCCCATAGGCTGTACATGGGATGGTATAACCCTTGACCTAGAAATAGATAACCCAAAATTTGTGGCAGGGTTCCCAAGGACATGACTAGTCCTATAACTAGAGAAAAGATTATCAACCTGCATATATATTAATAATATTGTTATTAGTACCAAATTGTAAAATTCAACAACATAAATACAAACAATTTGAGATTTAAACTATATTTAACTCAACACATGATACTTTTGAAGGTGGTCACTTGTCAATCCCCAGTGGACAATTCCCATCACTGTATGATACCACATCCTATAGAAACACCATAATATTATATCCAAGGATTCCAAAAAATAAAGAAATCACTATGGTGAATTTATTAAATGTGACACATACCTGTGTATGCGGTACACTGAATGAACATGCTACCTCTACTGCTACATTAGTGGTGGACACAAAAATTGATGCATCTATCGATGTAGAGGTTATTCTATAGGTTTGTAAAAACTACAAAACATCATACAATAAGATATCGAAATAAATACATAGAATATTATATAAATTTATAACAGTTAAGAACATAGAGATGGTTAAGATACTAACCTCCTCCATGAAGCTCCGATGTCTAGTGGCCTCCATCGCCCCATATAAGTTATACCCACAACTCGAGCATATATGAGGCTCACATGAATGATTACTCTATGCATGTTCCATCTCCTCACTGCAGTCTTCTATAGGGGTTCTAAGGTCTGACTCTTTTGCTAGCATCACCAAAAGTAACCTCCTTCCAAGATAGTGCAACAAAACTCCCATATTGCACCAAAATCTAAGCCAACACTGATAAATATACATGTGCCTATTGGATTCCCTCGATATGGAAAGGCAAGGCAAGGCATGCATGTAATGGAAAGGCATGGCAAGGCAAGGCAGTGGTATGGAAATGGTAAGGAATGGCATGCAATGGAAAGGTAAGGCATGGAAATTGCATGGCATGGCATGGAAACACATGGAAATGGTGTGGAAAGGGCATGGCATTGCATGTCATGGCATGGCAAAGAAAGGAATGAATTGGCAAGGTAATGCATGACATGGCATGGAATGGAAAGGAAAGGAAATGAAAGGAATGGAAAGGCAAGGCATGGCATGGAATGGCAAGATAACTAGATCTGATACCACTTTAGTATCCCCAATAGAATGGTATGGGATATTATGTCCTTCTTTGCAATAAATGTTCTTGATACTCTAATCTTGTTGATAAATTTTCACAAAGAGTTTGCATGCATTCTACTAATAGACATTTTTTCAAACATATTTCATGTAATACAAATAAACCATAAATAGAAGGGACAATAGGTGGTATTTTATTATGAATGAATATGTGAATACAATGATCCAAAGGCTATTATGGAAACTCCAATACATCAATGCAAAACACACAATACAAGCCAAAACCCTAGAATCATGCCATGGTCCCCTCAACATATGAGATCCAATGCTCTGTTGGTAGCCAATTCATTTTTTTAATTTGCCCTAAAAAGCTACCTACACCCCTTGTCTCATTAACGACAAATCATCGTCGCATTTTGCAACGAGACATCGTATTCATTTTTGCAAAAATTGCAATTTGGTTTCGCTTCAGTTTTCACAACTGGAAGTGTGAAAACACCTCTTTCGTTGCTTAGATTGTCGTCGTCTTTTATTGATTTTGCTAAAAGACACTTGATCATTGGTTTATCACATTACTGCAAAAGATTTTTTTCAAACTTGTACTCTTACCTTGATTGCGCATTTGATCTGTTTGGTTACTAAGCCATTGAGCATAAAGATTTACTGGTTACCTTTGACTCTATAAAGGTTGTGATTGATTTTGGTCTTATATGTTTTAGTCCCTATATGAGCTCTTGACTTATTGATCATATGAGATTTTTGGTTGCAATGTTCTAAAAACATTGAAATATAAACATTTGGATGTGCAATGAATGCATTGGTAATTTTATAAGGTTGATTTGGGAATAAAAACAATGGTTTGAGTTTCTCAAAAGCGCATGGATTAATCTTTTGGATTTGTATGGGTTAAATCGATGCTTTGTGTATTGTTTTGTGAGTTGATATTACATTGAGCGATCATAGTTTCAAACTATGCTTTGGCATGATTGAATTAACATTGGCTTGAAACGTTGATTGACACGACGGATCGTTTGATTTCATGTTGATTTGGACTGAACACTTGGTGCATGATGATAACATATGGTGTTGATGAATGGCACGTTGTTATGGTTGTACACCTGTTTGGTTGGCCAATACATATGTTTTAAACGATTATGATTATGGATTGAATAGCACTATACATAGTCATTAATACATTGCGTAGCGGTGGTAATCCCACCACCTTCGCACGCATGCAGTTAATTCCGGCATCCTTGAGCGCTAAAACTGTTAAACCCTATTGTTTTTGACCCTGTGCATTATTTTGTTCAGTTCAAACCCCACCATGCAAAAAAGATATGGATCCTGTCATAAGGGCCAAGCCTAATGGATGCCAAGCACTGTTAATGTTTGATGGTGCATATAGCGACTTGGAAGAGTTTGGGTGGCTTCCGTTTATAAGGAAATTTTATGGTTATAACCTCACTGTGGCTCGGAAATTTGCGTTGTCGTTTGATGGCTTCTGAGCCAAAGTTGGAGATGTCCAGCTTGAAATCACTGAACAATTTCTCAGCTCGGCAACCAGCCTGCCTGTTACAAGACAAAAGTGGTCCAAAAGCTGCAAGGTTGACGATGTCTCGTGGACATTGTTATTTCAGTCTCGGATAGTGAACTCATGCGACAGAGGTTTGCCTGCGAAGATGTTGAAACCCCGATGGTATGATCTCTTGATGATTATCAAGCAATTCGTTACTTGTGAAGGCAGGTACGAGTTCATTTTCTTGTTTCACCTACGTTTATTAATGGTGTTTATGGGTTTCGAACTTAGTATGCCCCATTATTTGCATCGAAGTTTGTTCAAAATGGCTGAAAGGTACAAGCGCAGCCAAGCTGACACCGGCCTCTTCCATTTGGGGTTGATTAAAATGATAGTGGTTTACGAGTTAAGGTTGCGTGGTGATTGTTGGGCTGATTTCCTTAGTCGAAATGGCTTCGAAGAATTGGACCCTCCACAGGTTGATAAGCCCGTGGTGACCGAGACCAAGCCTACCCCTGTGCCTTATAGTGTTTTACTACCCAAACCTAAACCCGATTCACCTATGAATTTGCCTATGGCTGTGACTAAACATGCCGAAGTTGATAGACCCGCGACCAAAAAGCCTAAACCTAAGACTGGTGCTAATTCGAAAGGAAAGAAAAATGCAAGGTTAATCTCGCGCATGGCGAGGAATAAACCTAAGCCCCCTATTAAATTAGAGCCTATCGTGGTCAGCGAAGACTCTGATTCTGAAGTTGAACGCTTTCTTGATGATGAGTATCCTTACTCAGAAGGCTTGTGTAACAAACCTCCTTATGATTTCGTCAAGAATTTGCCACCCTGTCTGCGGGATAACCCTGACTTCCCTGGTATTGAACCACCCCATGAAACCCTTGGTGAATCATCAAAACCCTCGACTTCTCAACCTGTTGCTGCACCTTGCAATCAATGTGGGTTGTGGTTGGAAAGATACTACTTGGATGTACCTGCGTTGCAATCCAGAATCCACGATTTGGAAAACCAAGTGGCAAAGCTCACTGGTCAGAATGCAAAGGTGCAACCCTCCGATAAGAAGCAACGAACCATGGGTTCAATCCTGTTCAAAAATGTCGAGTCTGCTACTACAATTGTCAATTCAAAATTGACATAGTCTCAGCAACTGTGATGGTATAATTTTCACTCATTTATATTACTCTCTGTGTACATATTCCGCCTGCTCTGTTACATAAGCATGCTTTGTTGTAGATAATGTTTGTTTTATAAATTAATTTTTGTTATCGTTTGAGATTCGATTGGATTTGGTTTTGATTCGGTGGATCATTGAATAGATATCAATGTTCAAGTTTAGTTTGATGCTCTGTTAATAAGACAAGTTGTTAATATTGTTAAAAATAGACTGTTGTTGGTATCCCGATTTTTCGAATACAGTCAATGGTATAATTCGAATTGGTTATGATATGAGCATGATTGATAGATGAGCTAATTGTTTCAATTTCCTTTGACCAAATTTCGTACTTTTCTGGATACATAACCGAATTGCAACTGATTCAATTCTCATTGATTATAACTTATTCGATCATTATATTGTTTGAATTGGATTATGTTCACAGTTACGATATTGTTTCTATAAATGACTCAGTGAAGATTATGTTGATTATTGCTCAGTTTATGACGCCTCTGTTTGTTGACTATGTGTTGATCAAACATGAAGATTTATGAGTCGATATTCATGGAGTATCATTTCACCCGATTTACAATGGAAGCTATTCACATATCGTGCTTTTAACTAAGTGATATCAATTTGCTGTTATGATTATAATTAGTTAATGGTAGTTACGACCATTGTTTTCGGTCATAAACTGTGAACTGTTTGAAACTCAGCAAATGTTTTCTATGGCTAGATTCTATGGATAAAGTTATGCATGAAATTGTGACAGCTTTCTATATTGGCAATTGATTAAACGATTTGGATCCTATGCAAATCAATAATGATTTTTTTTTGTATCTCATACGATTCGGTTTACCATTGATTGCATTCATGGAACAGTCTTGTTAAGATTTGATTCGATTTTGTGTCAATTGGAAAAACAGAGTATTCCTACTCTGTCCTGATTGTATTCTGTTCGATTTGGTTTGATTGGAAGAATTATTTTTATTGAATCATTAGTAATTTGTTGATTATTAAAAGATGATTGGATTCGATTTGATTTGATTATATATCTGGTCCTGTTTACTATTCTAGACCAGCTACAGAATCAGGAGATTCTGTAGCTAAGTCTATAGAGTCATTTTTTTATTTTGTTTTCTTAATAAAATACTCCTCTAACTTGATCTTTGTGTCTATTATAGGCAAATTCGAATTGGCAATGGATATAAGGAGCAGTTGGAAGATATCTTAAGGATTTCACTTGCATTTATAGCTACTTAGTTTAAGGGATTTTGGGAATATCTCCCAGGATATGTAAACTTATTTGGTATTATCCACAAGGATGTTTTACCTTGTGAGAAACCTATATAAACCTATGGTTTTGTAATAGTCGATCATCCTCAGTTGTGGGAGAACAAGGATATAGAATTCTGATACAAACTGGAGCAGAATTGATGTTTTGTCATAGCTTTTGCTTTTCAATATATCAACATCATGTTTCAAGTTTTGTATATCATTTTGCTTATGGTTTAGTATTACTTTGCTATCTAAATCAAATTCAAGTGATATAATCTTATTACTGTCATCTATATCTTGTTTCCTCCAAATAGATAAAAGACATAACAGTTGTTGATTCTGTTTGTGAATGATAGCTTTGTCTTCTTCATAGATCGGATTGTAATATATAAGTTTGCTGCATAATAGGTTTCCCTTTTGCAAGAATTTATAATCAGGAAATTGTTATGATTTTCTTTTATGTCTTGTTTGTCCTGTAACATACTTCAAGAAGCATCATAGCTGATCGTTTGCGAGAAGCGTTTGGATCAAACGGTGTGAATTTCTTCCTCCGAACAGCTTAGAAGCAATCATACACATGGCAAACTTGGAGTGTTTCCAGGTCAATTAGTTAGTCGTTTATTGTTTCAATTAAGTAGTTTAATTTAGATATAATCTTAGTTAGATATATATTAGATTGTTTAATTTCAGTTAGCTTTCTTTCTTATTCATAAATCATAAAATCAAAAAAGAGATTCTTGGCTGTCTCCGGGCAGTGAACACATGAGTTTTTGCAGGTTTTAATCAAATCTGTAGGTTGTCCATAGTGTATATTTGTGAATAAAGAATGAACATAGCTGATAATTAAGTAGTTGATTTGAGTTATTATAATCATAAATAGTATCTTGTATATATAATAGTTAGTAGTTTATAGTTAGAATAGTGTAGTTAGTTTAGTTTGTTTTATTAGTCTCTAGTTTCCTTTATTTTAGTTAAGTTTCTTGTATTTAGTTATACTTTAGTTTGTTTTATTTAGATTAGTTAGATTTCTTAGCTCAGATCATTTCTCTCTGGTTTCCATAGAAGACCTTAGAGCGGCCAACGGAGCCGTTAAACTCGTCAGGGTGGTCCATTCCAAATGGCTTGGGTTATTTAGACAACCCTAGACCGATTCCACTCTCTCAGTTGACGGACGGTCGATTTCGCCCATCAACAAATGGCGCTAGAAGGAGGGCCTGAACTTAATTAATGGCACGAGGTGGTCGCAAGACTCCTCCCCCGTCTAATCGCACACCCATAGTGACTAGAAGCCGTTCACAAGATAATTTCCCCCCTCAAACAACAACTACTTCAACCAAATATCCTCCGATCACAATTGAGCCAGCAACCCCTAATCCTATACACGGTGATATAAAAGAAATTTTTAGACAATCTCTTATTAAATCACACAAAGCCTTTGCCAGTCTTAGGCAACCACATCACCCTTGGGGTCAACCTTTAGACTTCTCAGAAGTTAGAGAACAACTAGGTGATATAGACCTTACTGTGAATCCTACAGATCCAAACACAAATCCTGCTGCAGGAGGATCTGGGATACCTCCTTCACCACCTCCCTCATATCCTTCTTCTTCTGGAGGAGATTCCTCTTCTGACGAAGGGAAACCACCTTCCCGTCCTTCCACACTCAATTCCCCAATGGAAAATCAGAACAACCCTGCTAGACCATGGTTGGACCAGGATGTTGTAGCGATACCTGGTGCCCAACATCCTTTGCCTAAGCATCCAGAAAAGTGGTTTCCTAAGTTTGATCCCGATTCAAAACAGATAGCTGAAGATCATATCAAAAAATTTATGTTAGCCATCAGACTCCGTAACGTTGAACATGAAGATGTTGTCTGTAGGTTGTTCCCTTACACCTTTGAGGGTAATGCATCCACTTGGTACTTTGCCCAGCAGCCTCACACCATAGTGTCTTGGGAAAAATTTGAGTCATGCTTTTTGGAAAAAATCGGAGATGGTAAATCTCCGGAGGTCTTAGTCATGGATCTTTCAAACTTAAAAATGAATGCTAAAGAAAAAGTTAAAGATTTTAATCAAATATTTTTAACACTTAAGAATAGAATCCCTGTAGACTCTATGCCTGCAAAAATCCTTGTAATAGCTTACTACACTAAAGCTCTACATCAAAGTATAGCTATTTGGGTGAAAAGATCCAAAAGGGCCACGCTGTTAGAAGCCTTTGAAGAGGCTACGCAAATTGAAAAAGACATTCTTAGTCTTAAGGACTCCTCTAGCAATGAGACTGAGACTGTGTCTTCTTCCAAGAAGAAGATTGAAATTCTTCCCAGGCCTACACAAAACAAAACACAAACCGAAAACTCTGATTTGGAAAATTTAACCAAAGTTGTACAGAAGTTATCTAATCAAGTTGTAGATTTAAAAAGGTCAACTGAGGAAGCCTCTTCGAGTAAAGGACCCTACAAACCTCCTTTTTGGAATCCTTTTCCAACCAGCCGGCCTAATCCAAACCCCGAAGGCTTGAACCTAGAAAGTTTGCAATACGCTCTTCAGACAATTCTAGGATCCCAAGATGACTTGATGCCTCCTGAAATTCCTCAAGAGGAAG
>JZKD02S0176476.1:235610-254071 GCA_000966675.3 Picea glauca
AAAAGTAATGCATACACCTTCCTATTCCTAATAACATGTGCATTCTTTAGGCATGTGTGCACATTCATAAAGCAAACACGCTTTATTTTTATTCAAGTTTTTTAGGAACACACATATGTTTCTCAAGAACGCATGTGTGTTCTTGATAACGTGCACACATTCGTTCGAATGTGCCTATGTGTCTTGTTGATTGGAGGTTTGGGGATTGACGAACCTGTCACATCAGGAATGTGTGTGTGTTCCTTCTCACTCCATTTCCACTTTATCATCCACCAACTTCGTGCACTCGCTTCCTTATAAAATGTCAATATTAAACTTCATACTATTGAAAATAAACTTAATACAATGGAAAAATACAATAAGTATATGATGCAACATAATCACTATCAATATAGAATATCATAAACATAATAATTTTATATATTAGTAATGTAAATGACAATAACCTTAATAATATAATTAAAATAATTCTATAAAAATAACTACAATAGAACAACATAATGGTATTATCTGTCACGCGGTTGTAAGATAGGTAAAGAAACTTGAAACGATGGTCTTCAATATTATTAGATGAATTGATATTAATATCCATCTATTCATATTTAATATGTGCATATGCATAGGGAAAAACTACATAAATTTATGTTCAACCATTGAAGTAATGTATAGTTAGAGACATATTGAAGCGATATAACATGTCACTGAAAACATTAATATATATTTCTAATTATAAATTTATTGTAAATAAACTTAATTTTATTGAAAAAGCTATGAAATATATGATGCAACAAAAGTTTGTTTGGAGGAACTGTTTTACGATACTTTTTTTTATGACAATAATAGTTTGGAGGAAGTGCCCTCATATAAGTATCTTCAAATGGATATCCACCACATGCTCAATGGGAACTATAGCATTGAAAAAAGGATAAATGGAGGGTGAACGAATTATTATGGGCTCAAAGACAATTGTAAATCAATATACCTTTGGCTTGGGGATAAAAAAAAACTCCTCTTTCACACTCTCGTCACTTCAGTTGTCTTATATTGATGTGAAGTTTAGGGTTGCAATAGATCTAGAGAATCCTAGAGAAAGACAGAACAGATCCAAAATAAATTTGTAACTTACAATCTCAAAATTAAGGACAATACACCCTATCCTATCCTCCTCATAGAAGAAAACATTTCCCCCATTGAAATAATTTCTATGATTAGACATCGAATGTACATGAACAACAAAAACAACATGGTCAAGAAGATTTTCCCCTTCCCCTAAATTGCGGCTCAGGAAGGGATGGCATAAAGATGTCAAATCTTGGCCAAATCATTGGGGAATACAAGAACAAGTCATCATGCAAAGGTAATATTACAAATATTATCACTTCTAAATTTAAGGAGAATATGTGGTCCTATAAAGAATTAGTGGATAAAAGGAAATTATGATACTACAATGAGGTGGTCAATGCTAATTTGAAAGATCAAAATTACCTCTCAATTTTGAAAAGTGCAAAGAAAATTATGATACTACAATGAGATGGTCAATGCTAATTTGGAAGATCAAAATTAACTCTCAATTTTGAAAAGTGCAAAAAAGAAAATCAATATTGCTAAAAAAAGAACAAACTCCCATGAGCTACATAGTGAAAGTGGGCTTTGGAAAACTCCCAAAACACCCTGGGATGAAAGAATTTATCACCTTTGTGACACTATGCGGGTAGAAGATCAAAAACACTTCCTCTTCGAATGCCCTACCTATACATATACGAGATTCCAATTTAAAAATATCTACCACATTATTGACTTTCCTAAGATTCTAAGTCATAAAAACTATGTTGAGGTTGGAAATCTTCTGTGAATGTTTTTTCAGCATAGAAATACAATTTTAAAAAAATTGAAGTAATATCTTACCTTCTAACATTCATCATCATCATCATCAACATAGTATTTTTAGATATTAAATATTGTAAATAACTATAATTTTAATAATAAAATTAAGATAATGATGATAATGAAAGTGGTGGTGGTTAACATCATCTTACCTAAAAAAGATAAGGGGTTGTTAAAATTTTAATTTTATGCTTTAAAATATATAAGAAAAGTATTGATGATGATGGTGATTACCCTATTAGTGTTACAAAGATCACAAATAGTTTTTCATTTTCAGCTTTCTTAATGTCACAAAAAAGACAAATTCTTTCATAAAATGTCCATGAGCCTACTTCACCATTAAACTAATGAGAATTTGTGATAGGATTCCAAAATTCACAAATTCTTTTCTCATAGATTATGAGAAATAATACTAATTTAAAGAATAAAAAAAAACTACAGACTCTTCTTTGAATGTCGAAGACAAAACCTACACCACTCGGATAAGGCTACAGACCACCACGCTGAACATAAAGTGAAAACTAAAAAAATGTTGGTTGAATGCCAACACAAAATCCTGAAATGTTAATTATGACAAATTGAATGCCATTAAAACATCCTGGCGTAAACATCTATTAAGGCAAATTGAATTCCATTAAAAATCTACGTAAAAATATTGGCGTTTGGTTGTCTGGATTTGAATTTTTAGATTGACGATGGCAAGACTGAATGGGGGATTTGAAGTAAAACTGTTAAAGTAATAATGTTGTATTCATAAATAGTGGGCCTAATGGTTAAGACCATGTGTTTCTCTTAAGAGGTCATAGGTTCAAAATCCAGAGGGGGTTAGGGTATGTATACCTTCGTAGACTTTCAGTCAAATTGTTGGGCGGAGGGGGGTCCCTTGTCCCACAAACAAGGGGGTCTCATACACCAAATTTGGTGTGCTGGCTTGACCGTGACCTTAAAAATAGATTATTATTATTATTATTAGTGAGAATAGGTAGCTATTTGGAGACTTCATAATTTTGTCATGTCTTTATCTGGGCTTCTCTGAACTTCAGCTGTACCTTTTTGCTAATATATATCACTAGGTTATTATATATATAATATGAAAAATGAATTTATTATTTGTATTTTTTTTATTTTTTTTTAACTTGTTATATTTTTTTCATTTTTATAAGATAAATTTTAAATAAAAATATTGAGTTCAAAAACATTTTTTACAATTTAGTAAGTGTAATACTTTTTTTTTCAACATGGAATTAAGACTGGGTATTTAAAAAAGATATTAAAAACAAAAAAAAATGTATCTCAATGTCATCCTTAAATTTTATAGATACATATAGATAGATAAATAGATATAAGTCATATTAGGGAGGCATTCCATAGTAAGAGGGGAAAGAGCGGAAAGAGCTCAGCAACCTACCTTTATTTCTTCTGTAATATCTACCTTGGGATTGTTAGAATTGCAAATGCGGAATACACAATTCACATAAGACACTCAACAATCACGAACATTAACAGACTCAGATTTTAAGTGGTTCACCCTAGATTTGGGCTACGTCTATCAAGTGAAGGTATTGGTTGTCTTATTATTCAGATCAAGAAGATTTACAAAAGCTTCACTCATACATTTCTCTCAACCTCTATGGGCATACACAAATTTATAGAAACCAATTCATTGAATGCGCTCCTATCCTTGATCTAATTTAGTTACAACCAATTCAGAATAATAGGATCTAAAATATATTCTTGGGAATTTGTTGTCACCAAAATTCCAACAATCTCCACCTTGACAACAATTAACCTGATACCTTGCTCCTTCCTTTTTTTCATCACCTTTTCTGCAAGCCAAGAGAATTCAAGCACCATCGTATCTTCTCTAAAAGTATTGGTTTTGTGAACATGTCTACGCAGTTCTCTTTTGATGATATGTCTTACAAAATGGTACTTGATAGGTATATGTTTTGTTTTACTGTGGTAGGATGGATTCTTAGCCAAGTGAATAAAACTTTGACTATCACAAAGTAACTTTACTTTGTCCTGCATCCTTCCAAACTCACCAAACAAACCTTTCAACCAAACTGCCTCTTTGCAAGCATGTGAAGCAGCTACGTATTCTTCTTTTGTATTGGATAAAGAAAAAATGTTTTGTATATTTGACATCCAACTAATAGCTCCACCTACAAGAGTAAATACATACCCAAAAGTCGATCTTATCTTGTCCAAATCACCTGCAAAATCAAAATCAAGATATCCACAGACTAATTCACAACCATTGTTATAAGTGATACAGTAATCACTTGTGTCTCTCAAATAACGAAGCACCCATTTCACTGATGCCAAGAGCTCTTTACCTAGATTTTCCATATATTTGTTGACAACCCCAACTGCATGTGAAATGTCTAGCCTTGTACTAACCATTGTATACATTAGACTTCCTACTGCATTAGCATATGGTATTCGAGACATACATTCGTTTTCTTCTTTTGCACTAGGACATAAACTTCAACAAAGATTAAAATGGGAAGCTAAAGGGACTGAAACTGGTTTCACATCATTCATACCAAACCTCAAAAGTGTCTTCTCAGCATACTTCTATTGTGACAACCAAATCTTACCATTTCTCCTGTCTCTAAATATTTCCATGCCCAAAATCTACCTTGTTGCTCCTAGATCTTTCATATCGAACATCCTAACCATCTAAGCCTTTAACCTATTGATCTCAGTTATGATTTTTCTTGCTAAAATCATATCGTCAACATACAATACTAAGATAATGAATATGTCATTATTCAATTTTTTAAGGTAGACACAATGATCATACTCACTCCTTGTATAATTTTGGTTCACCATGAAAGAGTCAAATTTCTTGTACCATTGTCTGGGTGACTGCCTCAAACCATACAATGATTTCTTGAGCCTGCAAACAAATTTCTTGTTGTGATTCTAAACGAACACTTCAAGTTGTTCCATGTAAATTTCATCATCCAAATCTCCATGTAAGAAGGCATTTTTAACATCTAGATGCTCCAAATCCAAATCAAGTAATGGAAATAATGCTAACACAATTCGAATTGAAACAGACTTAACAACTGGTGAAAAAATCTCATGAAATTCAATACCTTCTTTCTAAGAATAACCTTTCGCAACCAACCTTGCTTTGTACCTTTCCACCTTATCATCAACACCCTTCTTCAGCTTATAGACCCACTTACAACCTACTATTTGTTTGTCTCTTGGAAGTGATACCAAGTCCCATGTGGCATTCCTCTCTAACGCCTTCATATCATCCTTCATTGCTTCTTTCCATCTATCACTGTTAGAACCCTTCACAACTTCCTGATAGCATGAAGGTTCCTCATCATTAGTACTTAAAGAAACCGATGAAACAAAATCATCATACCTTCTTGGAGGATTTATGACCCGCGTAGACCTCCTTAGGGAAGTTTGTGGCTCATCCACATTCTGTTGATTGTTATCATCAACCGTGTCTTCCTTTGTAGGAAACTATTCATGAACATCTTCAGAAACTTGTTCATGTTCATTTTCATCTATATTTGAACTGGTTTCAAACTGAATTTGTTGATACTTAGGTACTTCTTCCTGTTTCAGTTGAACATCTACATCTGATTTGATGAGAGATGATTCATCAAATATAAAATATTTGTTAATGGTGATATTATGGGCAGTAGGATCCCACAACCTGTACCCCTTAATACCATCACCATATCCAACAAAGATAAAGCTTTTTTTTATTTTGTATCTAGTTTAGAATGTTGATGTTTCAGAATTAGAGCATAGGCTTCACAACCAAAAACTTTAAGATTAGAATAATTACAAGAGTGACATGTCCATACCTCTTTTGGAATCTTGCACTCTATTGTTGTTGATGGTGATCGATTCACCAGATAACAAGTTGTAGTTACTGCTTCTCCCCATAGTTCCTGCTGCAAGTTGTTGTTACTAAGCATACTCCTTGCTCTCTGTAGAAGAGTCATGTTCATGTGTTCAACAACTCCATTTTTCTGAGGAGTATAGGTAGTGGTTTTATAACTATCAATCCCAAAATCCTTGCAATAGTTCTCAAATTCCATTGACGTAAATTCACCACCATTATCAGTTCTTAAACATTTAATGGACCTACCAGTGCTCTTTTCCACTAAAGATCTAAACTGCTTGAAAACAACAAATACATCAACCTTTCTTTTCAACATATAAATCCACTCCTTCCTAGAGAAATCATCTATAAAAGTAACAAATTATGATGATCCTCCATATGAACTAGTAGGGGATGGTCCCCAAACATCATAATGGATATAATCAAGGATTCCTTCACTGGTGTGTTTTCCAGTTTTAAATCTCTTCTTATTTTGTTTTCCATAAATACAATGCTTGCATAAATCTAACTTTAAAGACTTTAGACTAGGAAGTAACTTGCAATTAGATAATACCTTCAATCCTCTTTCACTCATATGGCCCAACCGTTGATGCTACAATTGAACATAATCATTGTCAATCTCGGATATAGATGTCGCATGATCTAACTCGGTTCTTCCTTCTGACATAAATAGGTTACCAACCTTCTTTGCTTTCATAACCAGTAGGATTCATTTGTAGACTTTCATAACTCCACCTTGAAAAATACTCTTATATTCTCTAGTGTCTAAGAATCCCAAGGAAATTAGGTTCTTCCTAACCTTAGTTACATGTCTCACATCAATTATTATTTTAATAGTTCCATCAAACATCTTAATTCAAATGCTACCAATTCCCACAAATTTACATGAGATATCATTTCCCATGTAAACTATTCTATCATCTATAGACTGGTAAGTAACAAACAATTGTCTATGAAGACACATGTGATTTGAAGCACCAAAATCTAATAACCATTGTTCATCATGACATGGACCAATACTAATTGATAAAACTTCATCAGTCAGATCTGAACCTGTTGTTGAACCTGTTTCAGTTGTGTTCACTTCCTTCATATCTTTTGGAGGGTCATCTTTGGAGGCTTGTTGTCACTTCCAACAATCCTTCTTTAGGTGTACTGATTTTCCACAAAACCAACACTTAAGTTTTCTCTTTCTTCCCTTCGAATTTGACCGAGATAAATCTCTCTGACCCTGTCCTCTTTCTTTAGGTCTACCTCTGACCATAATCACCTCAGATGTAGAGGTTTTTGAATTGGTTTTCTTCCTTGTTTCCTCAGACAGTATTGCTCCAACAATAACATCAAACTCAATACTTTATGTTGTGTTGAAACTAATAAAGGTAACAAAGTGATCCCATGACGCGGGAAAAGAACACAATAATGTAATTGCCTTGTCTTCAAAATCGAATTTTACTCCCATGTTGGTCAACTGAACTAAGAGAGTATTAAAAGTATTTAAATGATCATCTATTTTTGTACCTTCCTTCATGTGAAAACTGTACAATTTCCTTTTCAGGAAGATCCTGTTCGTCAAGGATTTTTTCATATACAAGATTTCTAGCTTCATCCATAAACCTTTTGTTGTCTTCTCTGCAACAATGTTGAACATAACATCATCGACCAAACACAGGCGTATGTAACTCAATGCTCTCACATCGATCTCATCCCAGTATTCATATTTTATGGTCGCAGGTTGTTTTTCTTTTCCCAAAAGTGCCTTCACCATGCCTTGTTGCACGAGCAGATCGTGCATCTTAACCTTTGAGATCTCGAAATTGTTCTTGCCATTCAACTTCTCGATTTTGAATTTGGCACTCTTATTTCTCTCCATCTCTTCGATCGTTGCTCCTGACAAGAGGAATAGACCGTGATGAGTAAATCTCCCTGGAACCGGTAGTATAAATTTACGGTCGTCACACTTTACAATATCTCTCTAGTACCATTGGATTGCTTCCTCGTTTCTGAATATTGATTCTTTGTGAATGACTGAAGAAGGAAATGATCAAAGAGTCTATGTTGTACTGCAGAAAATTTGCAGATAGAATCTACAATTTCAGTCATGGGAGATCCATGGACCCAAGTCTAGATCCTGCCTACACCACACAACTCCAACAAATGTGCCCTGAGAATGTCGATCCAACCATTTCCATCAACATGGATCCCATAACTCCCAATACATTCGATAATGTCTATTACGAGGATCTGCAGTCTGGGAAATGACTCTTCACCTCTGATGAAGTTCTTTTTACAGACACACGCTCATGAAGCACAGTGAATGTGGTTGTTGGCTATGCTAGGGCACAGTGGGTGGTAAACTGTTTCAAACTGGCACTCCCTTGAAGACTGTAGTCCAATGTTGAATTGAACAATCACAAAAAATGTAAGTTTACCCTAAATCGACACCCCCTTCATGCAGAGACCCCCGCGTTGATGAAGAAGTCAGTGCTCCCGTGGGCATCTCCAACAAGGCATGCATCTATCTCCCTCCATCAAATCGACAACTCATCCAGCAAGGCATGCGTCTGTCTCCCTCCAACAAATTGATTGCTCATTCATCGAGACATTTCTCCACAGCCAAATCCCTCTCCCTGAACTATGATACCACTTGTTAGAATTGCAAATGTGGAATACACAATTCACATAAGACAATCAACAATCACGCAGATTAACAAAGTCAAATTTTATGTGGTTCACCCAAGATTTGGGCTACGTCCACCAAGCGAAGGTATCGATTGTCTTATTATTTAGATCAAGGAGATTTACAGTAGCTTCACTCATACATCTCTCTCAGCATCTACGAGAATACATAAATTTATAGAAACTATTTCATTGAATGCCCTCCTATCCTTGGTTTAATTTAGTTACAACCAATTCAAAATAATAGGATCTAAAATATATTCTCGGGAATTTGTTGTCACCAAAATTCCAACAGGGATCACCTTTTTCTTCCTTGTATAATTAAAGTCAATTTTCTCCTTATGTTATCTCTAAGTACATGATATTAGAAAGCAATTGAAAGTAAACAAATTCTTGTTCCACCTATAGTTTCTTTTTACATTAAAAAAAATATTAATAACAACAACAAAAAATTCAATGTCCATCTTAACTATAGATCTATCAGGCAGTGAGATGGATCAAGTCCCTGGAGATGAAAACAATTTTTAAATTGAAAAGACTTGAGGAAATGTTTTCACCTAGAGGAACTTGATCCCTCTTGGCCCATGATAGATCTAGAGTTAATATGGATCTACAATGGTTGTCAAAACATTTAATAGTGTGTTATGAAATATTTTCATATTGAAAAGACTTCAGGAAAGATTTACACCTCAACATATTTGATCTTTCTTGATGCATGATAAATCTAGATTTATAATGGATCTACGTAGGTGGTTAAAACATTTAATGGTTTGTTGCTTAATATGAGGAAGATGTGAAATTACTTCCATCCTCAACAAAGAGTTGCACCTCTCTTTCAACACATGATAGATTTAAAGTTAAAATAGAAATATGCTAATATTATATTATTTTTTTTATTTTTTAAATTTCTATTTGTCTTGTTTTATGTAAAATAACAAAAAAATTCTATTCACATGTTATGATTTTTCTTGTCATTCAATCCTCATTAAATTAATAAATGATATTATTTTTCTCTTAAAATGTATTAAGTTATCATGCAACAAATTAAATACATTATCTTGAGCTTACAAATACAATATATTAAAGTATTATATAACAACATATAAAAGATTGCACATTGTGACTTCAAGTTCAAGTTTTTTTCACATGTCAAACACAATAAAAGCAATAAAAATCCAAAGAGAAGGTTAGAAATTGATTGTTGTTCTTATTGTTCTTAAAGATCAATTTTCCTATCAACTATTACAAGTAAAAAAAATTAACAAAAATGATTTTATAGAACATTTACTTTATTTTATTATTAAAACATAAATTCATGCTTACCTTATTACAAGAATGGACTTTATAGAGAATTTACCTCATTTTATTATTAAGTCATAAAATCACGTTTACCTTGTAATTATTTGAAAAAACTATAATCAATAAAGGTGATGATCAACATGATGCAATTGACTCAACATTAATTGACTCAACATTGAGAATCTCCTATTTATATAACTTTATTTATATAACTTTAGAAAATACCTGAATACAAAATACATAATGCAATGTTTTATTATTAAATCATAAAGTCATGTCTACCTTGTAATTATTTTCAATGAAAAAACTGTAATCAACAAATGTGATGGTCAACATGATGCAATTTACTCAACATTGAGAGTCTCGTATATTTATAAGATTATAAAATACCTAAAATGTGTACTAAATACACAATGCAATTTACAATGCATTAGGTATCAAACATGGTTTCTTTCTTATGAACAAAATAATGTCAAAATGTTTATTGCATTAGGTATCAAACATGGATTCTTTGTTATGAACAAAATAATGTCAAAATGTTTAATGATCACTTACAAATTCGGGTGCAAGTACATATATCATTTTCTACATAATAAATCTAGAGGGAGAGAATGCATTATGGATTATGTGGATTTTCTTCATAATAAATTTATTGGGAAATAATGCATTATGGGGGAGAAATGATATATTTGTATTTCAAATTTGTGTTGAAAATCTTTGTATATTTTAAATTATATATTGAAATGGTTAAGTTTTTTATATTATATAAAAATTATATATAGAAAGTTAACATTTTTTATTAGTAAATTTATTTTTTTAATTAAAGACAAGATTAAGATCTTCATAAATGAATTTATATGTAAAATCTATTTTTTTAATTATTATAACTATATTTATTTTTATTTTAGAGATATGTGAATTTTATTATACATTAACATTATATATATTACATTTTTATGAATTTATTATTTAAATATGTTCTTGAAGCTAGTCCAAAATTGCTAAGGGTCAAAATTCTTGAAAATTGGTAAATTTATACACAACTTTGATAGTTTTTTTTCAAAAAAGAAACAATATTAATTATATTCATTTCAATTTATTGAATGTTATTAAGTCATATCAAAAATATTATCGATGAACTTTGCAAAATGGTGCATACACCCTATAGGTCATGTGAGAAAAATACAAATATGCATTCATGGAATTTACTTACCATGTCATACCCAGTATGAGAGTTAAATTTATTGAACTTTTTTTTTTGTAGATATAGACCCTAAACTTGTATGCCAAACCAAGCCACCTATCAAGACACACAAGCCATTGGGAATCATTCAATCCTATGATTCATGTAGTAGAAATGTTTTGACACATAGGATGGTTCTTATCATCAAACCTATAGAACTACGAAACTTTGAATCTAAGCCTTTCTTCTAGAGTTATGTTGTTTGTTTGTTTCTTGTAACAAGGGAGCGTGTTGAACTCTATGCTCTCATATTGTACTTGGTGCAGTTATAGGAATCAAGTATCTACATAGTAGAGGTAGATAAATTCTTGATTGAAATATCAAGTCTTCAAAGATTCTTCTCACCAAGGATTACAATGTTGGTGTTTCAGTTTTGGGGCTTGCTTAGTTAGTGATTGGAACTCCATATGACAATAGAATTGTCAAGTATATAGCTCCAGATTCATCGATGCTCACAAAAATTGATGTTTACATCTCTAGTGTAATGTTTTTCAAGGTTCTGACTAGGAAATCACCTTCTCATGGATCCACCAATGATGATGGAATTGGTCTTCCACACCATGTGCAGTCAATTATTCATGAGAAATGAATTGCATAATTGTTTGACATACAAATTCTAAGACACCGTAACTTTGAAGAGGAAATGGTTAAGTTATTTCAAGGTGAAATTGATTTTGTTGCACAATATTTAAATCAATGACCCAACATGAAGTATCCAAAAGGATGGAATACTTGATGAAAAATGTTGAAGATGATGATGCCATTGAGGATATAACCAAATCTGTTGAAATTCCCGAGTTAGAGATGCGATCAATGATGAAAAATAATTAGAACCAAGGATTATCACAATGCCAAAGTTTGATTAGAACCATTTCTTCTTTGCGACTTTAGTTGGATTTATTCATGTGGTAGAATACTCCTTTGATTTTATTATTTTATCTTTCTACATGATGCTAGATTATGTTAGTTTTTTCCTTCTCCCATCTAAATCCATTTCACTCTATTTTCATTTTTATATAATAGAAGGATATTTTAATTCTTAGCAACCTTTTGAAAGTTCTCAAAGGAAGCTACCTATGTGTCATCTCAATGGAAATTTCTTATTGATTATAGTATATGTTATTTTCTTTTTCCTTCACTAGTGGTTTTTCAAAATAATTAAATAAAAGTTGAAAATTGAACTTCTTCTCAAAACAACTTTTAAAATTGTTGTAAGGTGTAACGAACCTCCTCATTACGATGACAAACCTCGTATAACAAGTGCAATTTTTTTTTGTGTGTGTGCGCGTGGGTAAAAGGATAATAAATACATTCAACTCTGTGCCGCCATACGATGAAAAAGATGATGCATGCAATGTGATGACAACAAAAAGACCTAAGACACATATGAACCTCTGCAAGAAATGAACGACAATCAACCGACAAATAATAAGACTGACTACCCATCCATCCTACCCTACAATGGTTAGGACCTCCAAGACACATAAGCAATGCTCAAGCCCAGGTTCCCATCGATTTTAACCATTTAAGGTCTCAGGGCTGGCGACTGTTCTGAGGAACATGGAGGTGTCTACATCCCGCCCGACACAAGAAGACCAAGCAATAAATTGTTTACAACCAAGTACAACAAAGGCTAACGAACAACCACGTCCTCTACGGAAGGTGCAAGTGAGAAGGACATCGACAATAATCTACCATTAGTTAAGACTCAACATTACCTACAACTCGAATGGAATCAAGTAAAGATCAATCACTTCGTTTAATTTATGTTAGTCGACGAGTTACCAACCCAACCTTAAAAATAACTACATAAATTTAATTGCAAATTCCCCCTATACTAAATCATAATAATTTATTGTACTTAGTTCAAGGACCTTACATTTTACATGTTGTCACTAATAATAAAATTAAATTAACCTTACGATAAATTAACCATATCATTACTTTTTATACTACAATAACATTGTAAATAAAAATAACAATGATCTTACATTTCATATGTTATCCATGCTAACATAGCCCTTTTTATATTGCGAGGATATTACATTTAAATGAACCATTATCATCAACATCATTTTCATATCTAAACTAACCGTTCTAAATTGATCAATAATACAACTTTAATTTTACCATTCAACATTATCTATTTAATCAATATCAATATAATAGTCATCTAATTCAACAGTCTTAATAATCGAAATACAACTAAGAACTAATTAACATTAACATCATTTTCGTAATTAGATTATCCATTCAATAATACAACTCTAAATTTTACCATTCAGCATTAACTATGTATGTTTACGGAGAAAACATTTATAGCTGGAAACTCTTAGCTAGAAAATAGTTGTAGGTTTCTGAGTGGAAGTCCTAATTAGACAATAGTTGCCTTGAGCAGCCAACTTTGCGTTGATAGTGACTAGGCATAATTAACTTTGTTGACTGTGTTTAGTTCTTTTATGAGCTATGTATTATATATCTGTGCTATGGGCTTCACCAATTTAAAAATAATCATCATTTTTAAAAACTTAAACCATTTCATAATCATGTGAAGATATCTAAAAAGGTTCTACAATATTTATACCCTTCATCCAATAATAATGAAACTCTACACTATGATAGATCATGTGCATTTAGGGTGAAAACATACGAGACAATGGATATCTTATCGGCCTATCTTTGGTATTAATAAATAATTGAGGGCTGAGGCAAGGGATAAAAGTTTTACTACACCAGTAAATATCTAAAAGGGATAAAGGTAAAAGGAAGCAGAAAGATTAACAAAGGATAGTTGTCACCGTAAACCAAAATATAAAGCTCGGAATTTACCCTATATGAAGGAGTTGAAACACTGTTAATGCATAATCAAAAGAAAATGGTGTCACCATAAGGATGGGATTGTTGTCAAGTAAAAGTTATTTAAAATCCTTACGGGTACATCAGTGCATACAATTAAGAAACAATCCAGAAAATAAGGATGAAATGTTGTGCCTATAATTAAGAGACAATCCAGAAATTACATAAATCACTGTGCATATGTTATGAGACAATCCAGAAATCAATGAAAGTTTAAGGAGGGAGAACTTCATTTGCCAGGGACGGAGGTTGCCAGAGACGAATTTATAGAACAATACAAAACGAAAATGCCCGACACCCATTGCAGAAAAAATTCTCTCAACTAATTTTACAAAAACGGAAATGCCAATACACTCATTGCCAGAATGCATTCTCAGAACTGAATTTTACAAAAACGGAAATCCCAATAGACTCATTGCCAGAACGAATTCTCAAAACAAATTTTACAAAACGAAAATGCCAATACACTCATTGCCAGAACGAATTCTCAGAACTAAATTTTACAAAAATGGAATGCCAATACACTCATTGCTAGAACGAATTCTCAGAAGTAATTTTACAAAACGAAAATGCCAATACACTCATTGCTAGAACGAATTCTCATAACTAAATTTTACAAAAACGGAAATGCCAATACACTCATTGCTAGAGCGAATTCTCAGAACAAATTTTGCAAAATGAAAATGCCAATACACTCATTGCCAGAACGAATTCTCAGAACTAAATTTTACAAAAATGGAATGCCAATACACTCATTGCTAGGACGAATTCTCAGAACAAATTTTACAAAATGAAAATGCCAATACACTCATTGCTAGAACGAATTCTCAGATCTAAATTTTACAAAAATGGAATGCCAATACACTCATTGCCAGAATGAATTCTCAAAACTAATTTTACAAAATGAAAATGGCCATACACCCATTGCCAAAACGAATTCAAATTTATTATTTTTTAACTATTTCATTAACAATGGTAATATATATATATATATATATATATATATATGGCAGCATGAATTCACCATTACAAAAAAATTGATCTCTAAGAGAAAATAACATAGGTATTATATATATATATATATATATCCTCTTTTTTTTTTCCAATGCACCTCAACAACACGGGCAAAAAAAAAACAGTCCATCAACTAGAACCACGCAGATTTAAGCCACGTAGTTTTCATCTCACAAGCCAATATAAAAATGATGATAACATTAAGACAGAGCCAAGGTCCTAATACCTTCTATCATGAAAAATGAAAAACATACCGTTGCCTGATCGCCTTCTCTGGGTGATGTCCGCGTGCTCCGTGCAATCCTGCTCGCCAACCGTCAAGACTACACCGGTACCTCCCAGCCAACGTTAGGAGTACTCTGCTCCCCCCTTTTCCCCCTGAGCTACAAAAGGGCCACACAATATCTAGATGGTACGTCTAGCTCCCAGCCCGCCTCGCAAGGCCGAGCTACCACTCCTATCCGAGCTGGGAAATCCCAACTCCCCACAAGTAATCAATCAAGTCACAAATCCGGTATCGTAACGTTATGCTAACAGTCGATCCCCCTTTCTTCCTTCTCCTCTCTCTCTTTTATAGCATTTTATAACTTTCCAACTATTTTTTTCTCATTAAATTTTAAGTTTTAATAAAAATCTTCCATAAATTATCCTTCACACAAGTGTCATCCATCCCCCACTTTCCTCCAATAATTATTTTCTTTAAATTAAAAATTGTCTCATTTCCCTCACCCACCTAGAGTTGCTCCTAAATTTACTCCTAGGTGTTCCTAAATTCCCTTACAGGCTTAAATACTTTCCCTAAAATAAAGTTGCTAATTTAGTTCAAATTAGAAGGTTCTTAATTGTAGATTCTTTACTATGTTGACCTCGCTTTTTACTATAAGTTCCCCTCTTTCCCTTATTATATTTCCCCTATTCCTTAGTTTCCTAATTTTTATTATTTCCTTCTTTCCCCTTTTGATTAGAGCAAAACTGGTAGTTGCGCTATTTACTCTTTTCCTTTTATTATTAATTTAATATCCTTTTTACACTTTCACAAGTTAAATAATTTATTTCTTCTTTACCTTTGATATCCACAAATTTTAATTAAGTTCTTTCTCTCTTCATTTTACCCAAAAATTTATGAAGTCCACAACTATTACTTAAGTGGTGCTTAGTTTAAAAATTATTATTGTATTTTTATAAGGTATTTTTCTTAAGGGTAGTCAAAATTTTACCCCTAGCGAAGTTTTAGACTTAGGACTTAGATTCTGAACTAGGCGACATTTTAGTTAGGGAAGTTGTTTTTTTTTTAATTTCTTAATGAGATATTAGTGTTAGGCCATATAGTTTCATTCCCTTAACATCATCAACGCGATGTGCCCTTCAGGACACACTACGTGCTCCAAGGGTTCCACTCGCCTCTAGTGTTTCTTTTGTGCGACGTGCCCTTCAGGACGCACCACATGCTCCAAGGATGCCACTCACCTCTTGTGCTTCTTTTGTGCGATGTTCCCTTCAAGATGCACCACTTGCTCCAAGGGTGCCACTCACCTCTTGACTGATAGGTAGACATCAATAACCCCTAGAGTCAACACTCCACCAAGTGAACTTGTGGGAGACTAAGGGATTCTAAGGAATAAGGCCCCTGCCTTATTGTGTGCCCCTTAGAATCATCGCAATCGACTATCGCAGTCTGCCCTTGTGGCAGCGTGGGTCCTCTCGAACTAGGTAATCGTTAACCTACAGTTCGAGCCACAACGAGAGTGCTAGTAGGTTGTGGTAGGGTTGTTGTCCACCCCTCTCCCTCAACCTCTATGGTAGTCATGTGTGTGGGCCCTTTACTCCATATGTGAGTCTAGTCAGTAAGCTATCGTCAGCCTGCATCATCAACAGTTATGTCAGAACATGTCCACATCATATCCTCTAATCAGATGTATTAAAATCACAGTAAAATAATCAAACCCCAATAGCACACTCCCTGACTCGATCCAGAGTCCAAGGGTTCCATCGATGCCTCTGCATCCTTAATGTCCAAAACCCTGCACACTCAGTAAAACTGAGTCAATAGCACCTATCTATGTCAATGCAATAAAACATCATGTCATCTATCATAACACATCATAGTCAAGGAAAAATGTTTTAATATCATAATAGTCCAGATCACTTGCAAGCAAGTGTCCTCAAAGAATAAGTTTTCTTAGTGCACCAGAGAGGGATGTTACATACAACCCCCTCTTGGTCTAAACTTCATCCCAAAGTTTCATAGTATAAGTGTCGAAATAAGTGTATCACAATATCATAAGTCTATCTGTCAAACAAAAATGGAAACTGCTGGTGCATATCATATGCGTCCCCCCAGGTCACCGAGTGCAGACTATAATTGTCCCACTGGACCTTGACCTAATCTATTGTTCAATGTCGTAACTGTCGAATGTGATGATCTAAGATGCGGACCAACTTAGAGATGAGCACTCCCTCATCCAATACCTGCAAGGAACTCAAGTCAATCACATGTGTAGGATCACTAATATAATGTCTCCAAACAGATACATGAAAAACATCATGCATATGCCTCAAAGAATCAGGCAAGGCTAGTCTATAGGCCACGGGCCCCTTTCTCTCCACAATATTGAAAGGTCCCACGAACCTAGGAGAGAGTTTAGCTCCCTTCCCAAACTTAATCGAACTCTTAGGCAGTTTAATCTACAAGAAGACTCGATCTCCGACCTCGTAACTGTAAATGCTAACCTTGTACAATATCTACTGCAAACTGATATTCAGAAAAGAACAGAAAAGATACAATGGCAAACACAAACATTACACAGAGATTTTTCACCTGGAAACCCAAACCGGGAAAACCAGCATATATTATATTCATACATTATGTTACATTGTTTACAATACAATATACATATAGGAGCCAGCGGCATCCAAAACCCTAACCTAATGACCTAGATTAGTCCAAAAATCTAATTCCTTAACTGGAAATAGAAAACCATCGGTAAAAAACCATGTGTCAAAAAACCACCTATTATCATGTGGTCCCGGAAATATGTCGTCCCGAAAATATGTCGGCTCGGTGAAAATATGTCGGCCCAAAAAAAAAAAATTCGGAGGCGCTGCCCTCGAACCCCCGCACGAAGGGCTCCGCCCCCCTGCACCCCCTGAGGGGGGGCCTAGCAGCCCCCCCTCTAACCCCCCTGTGCACTCGGTGCAGGCGCTCAAACACTACTACTCGTGCAAATAATATAACACATACCCAACATTCTCCCACTTGTTGTTTTCTTTGCAAACAGGGGGTTATAGGGTTACATAGTCAATAATCCAGGGCAACAATACCCATGGATCCTCTACACCAAGATAACTTCTTAGTGCTCATAGATTTTGTTAATGAATATGAAACATTCTTCAAAGTGTCCACCTTCATTAGTGATACTTTCTTTCTTCAATCATGTCTCTCACAAAGTGATATTGAACATCAATGTGCTTTGTCTTTGAATAATAAGCAAGGTTCTTTGCCAAGAAAATTGCACTCTGACTATCACACTCTATCCTTATAGCTTCTTGTACCAACCCAATACCTGAACACAATCTTTGTAACCATACTGCTTCCTTACTTGCATG
>JZKD02S0176476.1:256486-273431 GCA_000966675.3 Picea glauca
ATCTGAAATTTTAATATCAACAGATACTAACTGACTTACCACAGTATTGAAGGCGTTCAAATGCTCTGCCACCGAGTCTCCATCTCTCATCCTCAAGTTATACAACTTCTTTCTTGGGAACAATTTATTTACTAGGGACTTAGACTGATACAACTTCCCCAAATTTTCCCATAAATCTTTGGCTGTAGCTTCCTCTGACACATTCAGTAATACTAAATCAGAGAGACATAGTCGAATTGTGCTCTTTGCCTTCCGATCCGTCTTTTTCCAGTCATCTGCAGAAGTTCCTATAGGTTCCTTACCTGGATCTACCACGATCCACCGATCTCTATCCACCAAAAGATCTTCCATCTTGAGCTTCCACAACTCAAAGCTTTTCCCATTAAACTTCTCGATCTCCATCTTTGAATTGCTTGCCATTTCTTTTCACCTGAAAAACAATACTGTAGATCTCCCACTGTAACAAGGATTATCACAGTCCCAAGCCAAACCCTTGATGACAAAGGCATCCCCCTAAAGCCAATAAAGCTATGATACCAAATGTAAATTCTAACCTTGTACAATATCTACTGCAAATTGATATTCAGAAAAGAACAGAAAAGATACAATGGAAAACACAAACATTACACAGAGATTTTTCACCTGGAAACCCAAACCGGGAAAACCATCATATATTATATTCATACATTGTGTTACATTGTTTACAATACATTATACATATAGGAGCCAGCGAAATCCAAAACCCTAACCCAATGACCTGTATTACTAATTCCTTAACCAAAAATAGAAAACCATCGGCAAAAAACCATGTGCCGAAAAACCACCTAATATCATGTGGTCCCAGAAATATGTCGGCTCGGCGAAAATATGTTGGCCCGAAAAAAAAAAAAAATCGGGGGCGCTGCCCCTGCACCCCCCTCTAACCCCCCTACGTGCCCAGCGCAGGCACTCATACACTACTACTCGTGCAAAGAATATAACAGATACCCAACAGTAACTATAGTCGACTCGGTGTGCATCGACATAACTCTTCTATCGATCTTCCGCTTCTTTAATTCTTTGTCTTATAGTTTTCATTTACTCTTCCATTTCTTGGATCGCTTCTGGTCCCACCAGGACCCTATCCTCAAGCTGATCCCAACTTAAGGGCGTCCAACATAGTCTCCCATAAAGAAACTCGAAAGGTGCCATCTTAATGGTCCTCTTGTAACTGTTCTTATAAGAGAACTCTACTAGAGGCAAGAATTCTTCCCAACTCTTTTGTTGGTCCATCACATACATTCGCAACATGTCCTCCAAGTTTGGTCTATTCGTCAGTCTCTGGGTGATACGCAGTACTAAATTTAATTTGGGTTCCCAAGGCCTCTTAGAAACTCATCCAAAATCATCCAGTAAATACCGATCCTCGATCGAATATAATCCTCTTAGGCATGCCATGCAGCCTCACAATATCACTGATGAAAATTCGAGCTACGTCAGGCGCCTGATACATTGTACACATAGGAATAAAGTGAGCATTCTTCGTCAAAGTGTCTAATACTATGAAAATCAAGTCATGTCTCCTTGCCGTCAGTGGCAATCCAACAATAAAATCCATCGAAATAACTTCCCATTTCAATTTCGGAATGGCATGTGGTTGTAGTAATCTTGCTGGGTGTCTATGTTCAGCCTTTACCTGCTGACATTCTAGACATTTGGCCACATAGTTGACTATGTCAACCTTCATTCCCTTCTAGAAGAATAAGGGTTTAAGGTATTCCCTCATCTTCGTGACTCCCAGGTGAGACATGTAAACTGCTCGATGAGCCTCGCTCAGGATCAACATCCTCAACTTGTCGTTTGGAGGTACATAAATTTGAATTTTAAACCTCAATAACCCATCACCATCAAATGAAAATCCCTCATATTGTGGTACCATCATTTTGTTGTTTCTGATAAAACCCTCAACCTCTTTGTACCAGTCATGATCATGTTGTAAAGTTAGAATATTTTCACGTAGATTCGTCTGAAGAAGAAACACCGAAGAGATTCATGGCCTCTGACTCAAAGCATCTGTCACTCAGTTCATTGTTCCCTTTATGTAAGTAATCTCAAAGTCATACTCGCTAAGCAATTTCGACCAACGTCGTTGTCGTGCGTTTAGGTCACTTTGTGTAAAAATGTGTTGTAGTCCACAAAGATCAGTCTTTAGTTCAAATTTTCGTCCAACAACGTAGTGTCTCCAAACCTTCAAGGCATATATAATGGCTAATAACTCCAAATCATGCATCGCGTAGTTCTCCTTATGCCTTTTCAGTTTCCTCGAAATGTAAGCAATCACTCATCCGTCTTGCATCAAGACTCTGCCTCAACCTTCCTTGGATGTGTCATTGCATACCAAGAAGTCTGCATTCATGTCAGGGACCTTTAGTATCGGTGCAGTTGTCAACAACTCCTTAAGCCTCCGAAATGCTTCCGCGCATTTCTTAGTCCAAACAAACTTCTGGTCTTTCTTCTGCAATTCCGTGATCGGATTTGCTATCTTCAAAAATCCCTCGACAAACCATCTGTAATATCTTGCTAAACCCATAAAGCTACGCACTTCTGTGACATTCTTCGGTGTAGGCCATTCCACAATAGCCTCGACCTTGGCTGGATCCACGGTGATACCTTCACCAGAGATGACATGCCCTAAGTAGTGAATCCTTGATTGATAAAAGGAACATTTGGACAATTTCCCATACATTTTGTGCTCTCGCAGACACTGTAATACCAAGCACAAGTGCTCGTCATGCTCCTCCGTCGTATGAGAGTAAATCAAAATATCATCTATTAACACTTGGACGAACTTGTCCAAGTACTCATGGAACACCCCATTTATCAAACTCATAAATACTCCTGGGGCGTTTGTCAGTCCAAACGGTAAAACAATAAACTCGTAATGTCCAAACCTCGTCTTAAAGGCAGTCTTAGGGACATCATCCTCCTTGATCCGTAACTAGTGATATCCTGATCACAAATCGATATTGGAGAACACCATTGCACCCTTCATTTGATCGAATAGATCATCAATTCTCAGCAAGGGATATTGGTTCTTGATCATAGTCTTGTTCAGTTGATGGTAGTCAATACAAAGCCTCCACGATCCATCCTTCTTTTGTATGAAAATAATGGGCGCACCCCATGGTGACACACTAGGATGTATCAGTCCCAGGTCCAACAACTCCTTCAATTGCATTTTCAACTCTTGTAACTCTGGGGTGGACATACGATAAGGCATTCTTGCTATCGGTTCAGTCCCCGGTTTTAGGTCTATGGTAAACTACAACTCTCTCTCCGGTGGCATCCCAGGTAACTCCTCTGAAAATATGTCCGCAAAATCTCTCACCACCGGAAGGTTTTCTAGACCTTCTACTACTCCCTTATTGTTTAACACAAGCATCGCATAAATCTTGTACCCCTTATGCATACTCTTCCGTGGCTGTAAGGAAGAGACAAACCTTAGGGAAACTCCCTGGTTCCATCCTACAATCACACGTCTTCGTCCCTCATCATCGACCAAGGTCAAACATTTTGTCTTATAGTTGAGTATCGCCTCATGCAATTCCAACCAATCCATACCAATTACGACATCATAAGATCCTAAGATCATGACATACAAATTGGCCCTCGTGAAAAACTCTCCCAAGTTAAGGGCATAGCCCGTAACCTTTCCTCCAACCTTCTGTTTGGATCCTGAGGCCATCTCCATGAAGCTAAACTCATCCTGTTCGACTGCATTTACCTTAATCCTTTTTAGCGCTGCACCAGAAATGAAATTCTCAGTAGCACCAGGATCTATGAAAATACTAAGGGTCTGGTCAGCGATAGTACCTGTCATCTCAAGCATAGTCGACTGGTGCTCTGCCTGGAAATTATTCATCGCTGCATGAATCCGATGGGCCTTGCCCATATCTCCCATGGTAGTGGGTCCTACTGATCTGGACACTCGGGTCTTCTCCACAGGATAGTCGTGCTAGTAGTGTGGCTCCCCACATGCCCAACACCCCTTCTTTGGCCTAGTAATCCTGGTACCGGAAGTAGAAGATGATGACCCACCGGCCTGGTACCCTGGTCTGTTCTACTGAATAGGCCTAAACTGATGCTACTATGGGTGTCGTTGTTGCTGATGTTGTGGTCCCCGATAAGGTGTCTGCTACTGAGGCGGCGGTCGTCGAGGTGTAGTGAAAGTGGATCCCCTCTGGAAGTCACGATATCTCGGTGTAGGTCTCACTAGTGTCTGGTGCTATTGTGTTCCAGATGAACCCTGCCCTACTGCTCTCGCTGGAGTCCTGGTCTGACCCCCACTAATAAGCTCCTCCTCTGCTATGAGGGCCTTCTGGACGACATCGTGCAAGGTTTGAGGCATCAAAATCCTAACCTTTGCACATAGGATTCCGTTAAGGCCGAACACGAACCGATTGACCTTAAGTTTCTCTATGTTAAGGTGCAGAGCATACCAGAGAAACTCCATAAACGTGCCTCATCTCGGGAACTGTACGACCTCCTTGTCATAAGGCGTTGAACTCATTGAGCTGACACTCAGTGAATTCCTCTAAAAGGTACCTCTCTCGGAACCGTTCCCATGACATGTCTTCGACGACCATGTTCAGATGTGGCAGGAGTGTCTTCCACCATAGAAGAGTGCTCCCCTTCAGTTTAAATTCCACCATGTGGACCTTCATGTTGGAGGTATAATCACAAAGTGCGAAGCACATCGCCATGTTCTCCAACCATGCCTCGGCGGCTGCGCCATCCAGGACACCAAAGAACTCAGGAAATTTGACCTTCTCGAGTTCACGGTGAATGCTACCAGTAACGGCCGATGTCTGCGGTGGAACCTAAGAAGGAACTGGCACCTTGGCCTCATCTATGTCCAAACGGCTGATAAATGACTCAGACATGCACTGAAAAGATCTCATCATCCCGACTACATCGCCAACTACTATCTTCTCCTGTCTGAGAACCTGCTTGTCTCCCTGGGGGTTATACCCTTCAGGTGTGGATGCTACTGGAGGCATCATGCCTCCTCCCCTAGCACCCTGTCATCTACCTCCACTGCGTCATCTAACCATGATTACCTGCACGCACACAAGTCAACTCAATTAGAAACAGTATAATCAAATCATAACAACGAAAGCTGTAGTGATCCCAAGTCGCTGGGTCAACCTGCTCTGATACCATATGTAACGAACCTCCTCGTTACGACAACAAACCTCGTATAACAAGCGCAATTTTTTTTTTGTGTGTGTGCGCATGGGTACAAGGATAATAAATACATTCGACTCTACGTCTCCATACGATGACGAACATGATGCATGCAATGCGATGACAACAAAAATACCTAAGATGCACATGAACCTCTGCAAGAAATGAACGACAATCAACTGACAAATAATAAGAATGACTACCCATCCGTCCTACTATGCAATGGTTAGGACTTCCAAGACACATAAGAAACGCTCAAGCCAGGTTCCCATTGATTTTAACCATTTAAGGTCTCAGGGCTGTCGACTATTCTAAGGAACATGGAGGTGTCTACATCAAGCCCGACACAAGCAGACGAAGCAATAAATTGTTTACAACCAAGTACAAAAAATGCTAACGAACGACCACATCCTCTATGGAAGGCACAAGTCAGAAGGACACCGACAATAATCTACCATTAGTTAAGACTCAGCATTACCTATGACTCGAATCGCATCAACTACAGATCAATCACTTAGTTTAATTTCTATTAGTCGATGAGTAACCAACCCAACCTTAAAAATAAGTACATATAATTAATTGCAAATTCCCCCTTTACTAAATCATAATAATTTATTGTACTTAGTTTCAAGGACCTTAACTTTTACATGTTGTCACTAATAATAAAAATAAATTAACCTTATGATAAATTAACCATATCATTACTTTTTATAATACAATAACATTGTAAATAAAAATAACAATGATATTACATTTCATATGTTATCCATGCTAACATAGCCCTTTTTATATTGAAAGGACATTACATTTAAATGAACCATTATCATCAACATCATTTTCATATCTAAACTAACCGTTCTAAATTGATTAATAATACAACTTTAATTTTACCATTCAACATTATCTATTTAATAAATATCAATATAATAGTCATCTAATTCAATAGTCTTGATAATCGAAATACAACTAAGAACTAACTAACGTTAACATCATTTTCGTAATTAGATTATCCATTCAATAATACAACTCTAAATGTTACCATTCAACATTAACTATGTATGTTTACAGAGAGAACATTTATAGCTCGAAACTCTTAGCTAGAAAATAGTTGTAGGTTTCTGAGTGGAAGTTCTAATTAGATGATAGTTTCCTTGAGCAACCAACTTTTCATTGATAGTGACCAAGCATAATTAACTTTGTTGACTGTGTTTAGTTCTTTTATGAGCTATGTATTCTATATCTGTGCTATGGGCTTCACCAATTTAAAAATAATAATCATTTTTAAAAACTTAAACCATTTCATAATCATGTGAAGATATCTAAAAAGGTTCTACAATATTTATACCCTTCATCCAATAATAATGAAAATTTACACTATGATAGATCATGTGCATTTCCGATGCCCCATATAACATGCTAGAATAAATTAAAACTTAAAATAAAAGATAACGGTGGAATATTGATATTAAGATCTATCCAAATAAAATTTATAGAGAAAGAGGGTGAAAACATACGAGACAGTGGATATCTTATCGGCCTATCTTTGGTATTAATAAATAATTGAGGGCTGAGGCAAGGGATAAAAGTTTTACTACACCTGTAAATATCCATAAGGGATAAAGGTAAAAGGAAGCAACAAGATTAACAAAGGATAGCTGTCACCGTAAACCAAAATATAAATCTGGGAATTTACCCTATATGAAGGAGTTGAAACATTGTTAATGCATAATCAAAAGAAAATGGTGTCACCATAAGGATGGGATTGTTGTCAAGTAAAAGTTATTTAAAATCCTTGCAGGTACATCAGTGCATACAATTAAGAAACAATCCAGAAAATAAGGATGAAACGTTGTGCCTATAATCAAGAGACAATCCAAAAATTAGATAAATCGTTGTGCATATGTTATGAGACAATCCAGAAATCAATGAAAGTTTAAGGAGGGAGAACTTCGTTTTCTAGGGATGGAGGTTGCGAGAGATGAATTTACAGAACAATACAAAATGAAAATGCCCGACACCCATTGCAGAATGAATTCTCTGAACTAATTTTACAAAAACGGAAATGCCAATAAACTCATTGATGGAACGCATTCTCAGAACTAAATTTTGCAAAAACGAAAATGCCAATACACTCATTGCAAGAATGAATTCTCAGAACAAATTTTACAAAACGAAAATGTGAATACACTCATTTCCAGAACGAATTCTCAGAACTGAATTTTACAAAAACGGAATGCCAATACACTCATTGCCAGAACGAATTCTTAGAACTAATTTTACAAAATGAAAATGCCAATACACTCATTGCCAGAACGAATTCTGAGAACTAAATTTTACAAAAACAGAAATGTCAATACACTCATTGTCAAAAGGAATTCTCAGAACAAATTTTACAAAACAAAAATGCCAATACACTCATTGCCAGAACGAATTTTGAGAACTTAATTTTACAAAAACGAAATGCCAATACGCTCATTGCCAGAACGAACGGAATGCCAATACACAAATTTCCAAAAAGAATTCGCCATTACAAAAAATATGATTTATAAAATAAAATAACATAGGTATTACATATATAAATATATATATATATAAATATATATATATAAATAAAAATAACTAATTTTTTTTTTTTTTACCAATGAACCACAAAAACACGAGCAAAAAAAAAAAACAGTCCATCAACCAGAACCACGCAGATTTAATTCAAGTAGTTTTCATCTCACAAGCCAATATAAAAATGTTGATAATATTAAGAGAGGGCCAAGGTCCTAATACCTTCTATCATGCAAAATGAAAAACATACCGTTGCCTGATCACCTGCTCCGAGTGACGTCTGCATGCTCCGTGCAATCCTGCTCGCCGACCATCGAGACTACACCGGTACCTGCCAGCCAACACTAGGGATACTCAGCTTCCCCCATAGCCCCCCATGCCACAAAGGGGCCACACAATATCTAGATGGTACATCTAGCTCTCAGCTCGCCTCGCAAGGCCGAGCTACCACTCCTATCCGAGATGGGAAATCCAAACTCCCCACATGTAATCAGTCAAGTCACAAATTTGGCAGCATAACATTACGTTAACAACTAATCCCCCTTTCTTTCTTCTCCTCTCTCTCTTTTATAGAATTTTATAACTTCGCAACTTTTTTTTTCTCATTAAATTTTAAGTTTTAATAAAAATCTTCCATAAATTCTCCTTCGCACAAGTGTCATCCATCCCCCACTTTCCTCCAATAATTATTTTTTTTAAATTAAAAATTGTCTCATTTCCCTCACCCACGTAGATTTGCTCCTAAATTTACTCCTAGGTGTTCCTAGATTCCCTTATAGGTTTAAATACTTTTCGTAAAATGAAGTTGCTAATTTAGTTCAAATTAGAAGGTTCTTAATTGCAGATTCTTTACTATGTTGACCTTGCTTTTTACCATAAGTTCCCCTCTTTCCCTTATTATGTTTCCCCCATTCCTTAGTTTCCTAATTTTTATTATTCCCTTCTTTCCCCTTTTTATTAGAGCCAAAACGGCAATTGTGCCACTTACTCTTTTCCTTTTATTATTAATTTAATATCCTTTTTACACCTTCACAAGTTAAATAATTTATTTCTTATTTACCTTTGATATCCACATATTTTAATTAAGTTCTCACTCTCTTCATTTTTCCCAAAAATTTATGAAGTCCACAACTATTAATTAAGTGGTGTTTAGTTTAAATTTTTTTATTTTATTTTTATAAGGTATTTTTCTTAAGGGTAGACAAAATTTTATCCCTAGCGAAGTTTTAGACTTAGGACTTAGATTCTGAGCTAGGTGACATTTTAGTTAGGAAAGTTGTTTTTTTTTTTAATTTCTTAATGAGATATTAGTCTTAGGCCATCTCGGTTCATTCCCTTAAAATCATCAATGCAACATGCCCTTTAGGATGCACTATGTTCTCCAAGCGTGCCACTCGCCTCTAGTGTTTCTTTTGCACAACGTGCCCTTCAGGATGCACCACATGCTCCAAGGGTGCCACTCACCTCTTATGTTTCTTTTGTGCGACGTGCCCTTCAGGATGCACCATGTGCTCCAAGGGTGCCACTCGCCTCATGACTGATTGGTAGACATCAATAACCCCTGGAGTCAACACTCCGCTAGGTGAACTTGTGGGAGACTAAGAGATTCTAAGGAATAAGGCCCCCACCTTATTGCGCACCCCTTAGAATCATCAAGAGCGACTATCGCAGTCTTCCCTCATGGCATCGTGGGTCCTCTCGAACTAGGTAATCGTTAACATACAGTTCGAGCTATGGCATGAGTGTTAGTAGGATGTGGGAGGGTTTTTGTCCACCCCTCTCCCTCAACCTCTCTGTTACTCGGGTGTGTGGCCCATTTACTCCATATGTGAGTCTGGTCGGCAAGCTATCGTCAGCCTGCATCATCAACAATCATGTTAGAACATGTCCACATCATATCATCTAATCAGATGTACTAAAATCACAGTAAAATAATCAAACCCCAATAGCACACTCTCTGACTCGATCCGAAGTCCAAGGGTTTTGTCGATGCCTCTGCATCCTCAAGGTCCAAAACCTTCCACTCTCAGTAAAACCGAGTCAATAGCACATGTCTATGTCAATGCAGTAAACCATCATGTCATCTATCATAACGCATCATAATCAAGGACAAATGTTTTAATATCATAATAGTCTGGATCACTTGTGAGCAAGTGTCCACGAAGAACAAGTTTTCTCAGCGTGCCAGAGTGGGATGTTACATAATGTTACACATAAAAAAATAGTTTTGAGCGCTCTTAAATGCTACAATTCAAAATTTACTAATGTATTGATAGAATATGAGTACTTATTTTAGCATCTCTACACTCTTTATGTTAGGCTTTATTTACATAAAATTTTGGATTAAGTTTATTTCCATACTAACCCGATCATAAATAGTTATGGAGATTCCAATAATTATGTGTTTTATACACACTAGAATTACAAGTATAATATCCATGAATATATTTTAACTAGTACAACCTCTATAGTTTTCTCATTTTGAGTATCTTTTGGAGAGAAATTTAACCATAATACATTATTGAGATTAATGTATGAAAGATATGGAGTTTAGGTGGCATCATATGATTATGAATTTAATAGAATTTGCATGATCATATGCATTCTATGATTTCTATTGACGAGTTTTCTCAAGTTTAGCATGAAATGATTGCTAGGTTTAAGTAGAAGCACAAGTTTGTATTGTATTGATTTTTCAATTAGTCCACCCATTTTGTTGATGCATTGTTTTATAAAAGTATTGATAACCTCCACTTCAAGCGTTTACAAACCAAGGAAGGATAGTGTCACATCTTGTAGTATTTTATTTTGATTTTTATATCTCAATATTGGGGACTTTGTTCTCACCATGGTTTTGGAAGTTCACATTGTTTGATCATTGATTCTTGAATAATTTTGATCATCATGGTCTATCTCCTCAAGATTATCCTAATGACAATGATAATATAATTCATTACAAATTACAAATTATAAATAAAATTCCAAAAGAAAATAAGAATGGCATCTAGAATTCATTCCCAATTCCATGCATTAAGTACCAAACCTAGAAGGTGTTGTATAGACATATACCCCCAATGAACATAATTGGTCCATCACATAGTGAATTACCTAATTACGATCACTTACAAAGATAACAAAATTAACTATAGATTACCAACTTTAATTAAAATGCTAAAAGAAAAAAGAAAAAATGATGTCTACACTTACATTCTGAATTCAATTTATGGAGTACCAAATCTACAAGGCTTCGTGTAGGTATCTGCCCCATTCAAAATAATTGGTCCATTAAAAATGGTTGTGTTTTTTAATCTTTAAAATTTTTATTTTATATATAAAAATACATTTGTTAGTTGTTCTTATGAAAGTTGAAAACCTATTAAGAATTTTACAAATATGTATAATAAAAAACTTATTACAACCTATCACAATAAATTGTTAATAAGATATAAAACTTTCTTTCTTTTCTTTTCCAAAGAAAATTTGCTCGATATTATATTAAGATTATAATTTCCTTTACAGCATCAACCCATGTCAATGGTCTTATACAAGTCCCCACAAAGTTCAGAACATAGCTAGCCATTCACTACTATAAAAAGTATTTATGTACTTTTCAAAAGAGAGAAAAAAATATCTTTGACACATTAACCTTGATTAAGCCAGTCAAGGATGATTACAATGCTTCACAAAAGAGGATCTTGCATCACACAAACAAATCACAACCTTTAAGAGTGTGAATAAAGTTTCGAATTCATCTTGTCTTAAACAAAAGCCATCCAAAAAAGAATCAGTGCAAAAAAAGTCTACCCATCAAAAAAACCACTATTAGAAGAGATTTAAATGATTTGGTGGTCCTGCCTTCCCATTGACGAGAAAGAAGTATGTCATCCTACTAGAAGGCCCGAGCAAGGCCTGTTTCGATAGGAGGTCTACTTCCTTGTTGAAATCTCTGAAAATATGGTTAAAGTTGATTTCATGAAACTGAGAGGATAATTCCTTTGTTCTGTATTTCCACCCTTCTAAATGGTTGGGCTTTAAAATGAAGCTATTGTTGAGTCAGTCAATAATACCCTTTGAGTCTCCAAAGATTTTTAGTTTTGAAATATTCCACATTTTTTCTATGGTTAAAATCCCCCAGGTCCCCAACAATTCATCTTTTGAGTTTGTGCCACTACCTCCATTTAGGTGTCATCTATAAACGTTTTGTGTCAAAAACTTGAAAACTCCCCTAGCCCCACAATTCTGACCTTTTAAAATTGAAGTCCCATAAAAAAGGGCTATTAAATGATCTGTATCCTGAATTAGCGAGCTCCTTTCCATAACAATTTTTTTATTTTGGGATATTTCCAGGGAATAAATTTCTCTGAGTTTTAATAAAGACAACCATTCAGTTGGGATTTTTTCATTTGAATATAAATTGATTCCTTTCATGCCAAATGTTACAGCAAAGATAGGTTGCCAGTATACTTGAATAGCATTTATCTCTCGTCCATGCCTCGAAGCAATGACACAGACTCTATCCATTCCATCGAAATTTTTTGTTGAGACGAATAGATAAGCTTTCCCAGATAGTCTGGATAAATCGACAATGGACAAAGAGATGATCAGCATCCTCAATTTAAGACTTACATAAAGGAGACCGCCCAGGGCCCTGCCATACTTTACCCTGTAATACTTGCCACGTTAGTATTTTATTTTCTACATCCAGCCAGATAAATAGTTTTTTCTTCAACTGAATCTCCCATTTCCATAACTTATATTTCCATCCCTTCATCTATGGCCACTCATAGATAGAAATAAGTGTTGCATATATATTCTTAACTAACATTCTCCATGAGGAATCCCCTCCTGTCCAGATGAGTGTGTCCTCTTTCTCACATAGTGAAACCACTTCCTCATTTAATTCTCTGCAATATTGTTCCCATTCATCTTCTAAATCACCAGATAATCCCAAATCCTTTTCTCTAATCCACTTTTCAGAAAGGGTAATAGGATCTTGATAGACCGAATCCATATCCATAGAGACAATCTCTTTCATTGATAGGACTGATCTCATTTGGTCTGATAATATAGCCTTTTGTCCCAGGCCAAGAATTTGATCTCTTCCTGGAACAATGTTAGTTCCTTTCGCTGGTGTCCAAATCAGCCAATGGAAGATTACATTAAACAACTAAACCATTCTATTCCACATCCTCGATGCTGCATTCGCTTTATGGTTAGACAATATTATCCATTCAATAACCGTAAACTTTCTTATGTACTTATCTCTGATAAGTTTGTGCCAAATCCCTTGTAGATTAAGACCCTCCATAAATAATTTGCATTGAGAGCCATATTGAATAAAATCAAATTTATGATCCCCCACCCCCATGTTTTTTTGGGTCTAGATAGTATATCCTATCTACATAAATGTATTTTTTGAGAGTCTTTGGTACCATTCCATAAAAACTTGAAAATCAATTTCCGAATTTGATTCAAAACAGCACGAGGAATGGCTTCCAATGACATCCAATACATTTCTTGTCCTTCTAAAACAGATTTTACTAGTGTATATCTACCCCCCAACGAAAACCATTTCTTGCACCAAACCTCTATTCTCTTCAAAAAAATTGTTAGGATCTAGTCCCAATCTTAGACTCTGAAAATTTTGGTCTTTAACTGATATCCCAGGTACTTAAACCCCTTAGAAAATTCCATAAAGGAATAGGGAAGGAGATCTTTGAAGGGAGTAAGATCATTACTTGAAAATCCTGCATGAAGAACTGTACATTTGAATTGATTTACCATTAGTCCAGATGCTATACAGAAAGATGAAATGATTTTGTCTATCTCCCACCACTCCTTTAAGTCCTCCCTTGTCATAATAATAATATCATCAACAAATAAAACATGCAAAATCTTATAAAAACTAGATACTTTTATACCTATGATTTTACCTTTTCCCTGAGCAGATTTGAGTAGTAGGCTGAGCCCTTCCATTATGAGTATAAATAGTAGGGTTGACAAAGGAAAACCTTGTCTCAACCCCCTTCCATTTTTAAAGAATCCTGTCGCTTCTCCATTAATTAAAACTGTGAAAGTAGAATAAGAAATTCATGCCAATATCCAATTTGTCAGTTGAGTGTCGCATCCAGTAGAAATCAATATGAGTCTTATAAAATCCTAATCTACACAGTCATAAGCCTTTCTCAAATCTAACTTAATACTAGTGCAATTGATTTTTTTTTGATACTGTGTAAGATTTCATGTAACGACCCTAGTTGAATACACATTTAAAGATTATAAAGTAAAATTAATTAAAGAAAATAATTGTGGTTAACTAAGTAACAATTTAACTATAGATCACATTTAATGACTTGAGAAATAAATTTAAAAGATCAATGAAAAATGTTATAAAATGGTTGTGTATGTAGAGGGGGATAGCCTATGAATCCCGAGAAGATAAAAACATTAAGAGAGAACGAAGAATGGAGGACGGGGGTAGGTAAGGGAGTAATGAGGAGTCAATGAAGGAGGGATAAGGGAGGAAGGAAGGTTGACGTGAGGGGGCATCATTCGACGGAGGAGGGATTGGGAGGACCATGAGATTTGTTGTGAGCAGAGAGTTTTTGGTTGTGACTTTTGATCAGTTGAGGCACCAAGTTGCTGGAGGTTTTGGGCACGGGGGCCAGGATATCCGTAGATATCCTGGAGCTAGGTAGTTTTCCTAGTTGGCAGGGAGGACAATAGTTTTGGGCAGTTATTTTCTTGTTTGTGGCAGGGTCGATCTGTGTATTAGGAAGCAAGAAGGCAGCAGCAAGGCAAAGAGGCAACATAAATTAGCATCAGAACCAGGTACTTTGTTAAGTTATGTATTTATTTCATTCTGCCATGAAATCAGTATTTATTGATAAATCTAGGTTATTGAAGATGCTATTATGAAAATCAATATTATGCTATGAAGTTAGTGTTTCAGTTTACAAAATAAATTGTTTATGAAACTTAATTATGTTTAGAAATATTAGGTTGTTACATATGGTATCAGAGCGTCTTAGTTAGAAATCTGGGCCTGAAGGCCAAAACCCCGAGTGTTAACTCCAGCCACACTTAAACTACAAACAAAATGCTTTCAGTTTGACCCAATATGACTGATACATGTTGGTCACTATAATTTCTTAATTGATTCAAACAATCAAGTGATACTTAAATTGTCAACCCAGGGAAGTATTTTTATTTCAAAGATAACCACGCACTGTATATTCTTAATTCCAAAAGCAACTTAGATTTGTAGTAAAGAAACTTATACTAATCACACTTTCTTTGAATGAACTGAAGTTCTGAATTAAATCACAGGAAAGCAACCTCCTTATTGTAGATCTTAAAGATTAATCTAAGAATCCTGGATTACATTAAAATAATACTTGCAACAGGAAAGAACAACTATTCTGTAATCAGAGAACAAGACCCTTACTCTCAAACTGAGACTTCAGTACTGACACTCTTTCATGAAAACAGTAATGCAGAAAAAGATAACTCTATCTAGCAGAGAACAAGGCCATCTAGTTCCTTCCTTTCTAAACCTATTTCTGTTTAGCACACTTGTGAAATTGAGATTTACAGAGAACAGGATGGTTTGATCCCTTCCTTTCTGAGCAGGGACCCTTAAACCAGTCTCTGGATAGAACACTTGCAGGAATAATGGAAATCTACAGAGAACAGAATATTTTGATTCTTTCCTTTCTGAGTAGGAACCTTTAACCCAATCTCTGGCTAGCACGCTCACAGAAGTAAATGGAATCTTCAGAGAACAAGATGTTCTGATTCCTTCCTGTCTGAGCAGGAACCATTAACCCAGTCTCTGGCTAGCACACTTGCAGAAGTAAATGAAATATACAGAGAACAAGATGTTCTGATCCCTTCCTGTCTGAGAAGGAACCCTTAACCTAGTCTCTAGCTAACTTGCATAAGTAAATGAAATCTACAGAGAACAGGATGTTCTGATCCCTTCCTATCTGAGAAGGAACCCTTAACCCAGTCTCTAGCTAACACACTTGTAGAAGTAGATGAAATATACAGAGAACAGGATGTTCTGATCCCTTCCTGTCTGAGAAGGAAGCCTTAACCCAGTCTCTGGCTAGCCTCATAAAATCATCACACAAGATTGCTAATAAAAAGAATTTCATTCAATAAACTAAGACAGAGTCAGTAGTGTTTCAGCAAAGCGGAATTCATTAAAAACAATGTTTCAGCAAATGAAAGTTAACCAAAGCATAAACAGAGATTGTACTAACACACTTCTAAACTAATGGGTGAATCTTGTGAAGAAGGTGGGCCCTCCCTTTTCACAACATTCCCCTGAAACGAGAAAACTAGAGAAGGATACTCAAAGCAGTCTTTTATTCATCTGTCAAAATATCATATTACAATCTGGAAATGAAGTACATCCCTCGTCTGAAGCTTTTCAATACATAAAAAAACTTGCCTCCTTGAATGATGATTTCCTCTTATTTAAAGAGGGAACCCCTTCGATACAATAAATTACAATGTGTATCTAAGTCCTATCTTTAGTCGGATCTACTTTCTAAACAAGCATAGGATGTCCTAGTCTCGTGCAATAGAATGCTATTACAGGAGCTGAATGAGGTATTGTTGTTACGGATGGTGTAACATCTTCTTCTCATTGCTGTTGATGTTGTTTCAGCATCGCAATTCGTGGGCTATTTCAGCCACATGAATTGCGCTTGACTGTGTTGGCATTGTGTAGGAGCGATGGTTAGTGCTTTGTTGACCACTGACTGTAACAACTTCCTTTGTGTTTCAGCATCGTCGGTCCTGGCGGTTTCCTCTGTGTTTCATCATTTGCAACTCTGGACTGTGTAACATCTCCATGTTTCAGCATCTACAACTCCGGACTGTGTAACGGCTCTGTGTTTCAGCATCTGCGACCTCGGACTATATAACAACTCTATGTTTCAGCATCTGTGACCTCGGACTGTATAATAGTTCTGTGTTTCAGCAACAACGACCTTAGAAAATTCTGTGTTTCAGCAATAGGCCTCAAATGCTAATCTACAGTTTTGAACACTTATGCATTTCTAATCAATGGTCAAGTACGAGAGTGATGTAAAATATTATGCAAAACAAATTAAACATATAGTAATGAGAAGGGACGTTGTATACCTTTGGG
>JZKD02S0176476.1:282726-294243 GCA_000966675.3 Picea glauca
CCAATAGGAAATCCTAATGTAGAGAAAGAATTTTCATCTTTTACCTCTCCTTCAGGACCTGCCTATTCTTCGTGATGCAATTCTTCGTTGTACTCATCCATGTTTTCCTCTGTCTTCTCTCCTGCTGCACTTGCTCTATCCTCAATGTCTCCTACTGGCTTCTGGACTGTCTCATGGCTCTAAACTTCTTTCCATGTTCCAAAAATTGCTCGAAATGAAGGCTAGAAGTTCTATTTTTGAAGGTTTGGACATTGAGCAGCAGATTCAGACTTTGATAAAATCTCGTCAATATAAGTCTTTCTTCCTCCTTTCCCTTTTCCCTTGACACCTGTAGGGTTAGTGTCTTTGGGGTCTTTCATGCATTCTTTTTATCTAAAGAAAATAAATCACAAGTGCTTTTGAAATCTATAGCTATCTTCCCCAGCAACGGCGCCAAAATGTTGGTCACTATAATTGCTTAATTGATTCAAACAATCAAGTGATACATAAATTGTCAACCCAGGGAAGTCTTTTTATTTCAAAGATAAACACGCACTATATATGCTCAATTCCAAAAGCAACTTAGAGTTGTAGTAAAGAAACTTATACTAATCACACTTGCTTTGAATGAACTGAAATTCTGAATTAAATCACAGGAAATCAACCTCCTTATTGCAGATCTTAAAGATTAATCTAAGAATCCTGGATTACATTAAAATAATACTTGCAACAGGAAAGAACAACTATTCTACAATCAGAGAACACGACCCTTACTCTCAAACAGAGACTTCAGTACTCACACTCTTTCATGAAAACAGTAATGCAGAAAAATATAACTCTATCTAGCAGAGAACAAGGCCATTTAGTTCCTTCCTTTATAAGTAGGAACCTTAAGCCCTATTTCTGTTTAGCACACTTGTGAAATTGATATTTACAGAGAACAGGATGGTCTGATCCCTTTCTTTCTGAGCAGGGACCCTTAACCCAGTCTCTAGCTAGCACACTTGCAGGAATAATGGAAATCTACAGAGAACAGGATATTCTGATTCCTTCCTTTCTGAGCAGGAACCTTTAACCCAATCTCTGGCTAGCACGCTCGCAGAAGTAAATGGAATCTTCAGAGAAAAAGATGTTTTGATTCCTTCCTGTCTGAGCAGGAACCCTTAACCCAGTCTCTGGCCAGCACACTTGCAGAAGTAAATGAAATCTACAGAGAACAAGATGTTCTGATCCCTTCCTGTCTGAGCAAGAACCCTTAACCCAATCTCTGGCTAACTTGCAGAAGTAAATGAAATCTACAGAGAACAGGTTGTTCTAATCCCTTCCTGTCTGAGCAGGAACCCTTAACCCAGTCTCTGGCTAACACACTTGCAGAAGTAGATGAAATCTACAGAGAACAAGATGTTCTGATCCCTTCCTATTTGAGTAGGAACCCTTAACCCAGTCTCTGGCTAGCCTCATAAAATCATCACACAAGATTGCTAATAAAAATAATTTAATTCAATAAACTAAGACAGAGTCAGTAGTGTTTCAGCAAAGCGGAATTCATTAAAACTAGTGTTTCAGCAAACAAAAGTTAACCAAAGCATAAACAAAGATTGTACTAACACACTTCTAAACTAATGGGTGAATCTTGTGAAGAAGGTGGGCCCTCCCTTTTCACAAGATTCCCTTGAAACGAGAAAACTAGAGAAGGATACTCAAAGCAGTCTTTTATTCATCTGTCAAAATATCATATTACAATCTGGAAATGAAGTACGTCCCTCGTCTGAAGCTTTTCAATACATAAAAAAAATTGCCTCCTCGAATGATGATTTCCTCTTATTTAAAGAGGGAACCCCTTCGATACAATAAATTACAATGTGTATCTGAGTCGTATCTTTAGTCGGATCTACTTTCTAAACCAGCATAGGATGTCCTAGTCTTGTGCAACAGAATGCTATTACTGGAGCTGAATGAGGTATTGTTGTTACAGCTGGTGTAACAGCTTCTTCTCGTTGTTGTTGATGATGTTTTAGCATTGCAATTCGCAGGCTATTTCAGCCACGTGAATTGCACTTGACTGTGTCAGCATTGTGTAGGAGCGACGGTTAGTGCTTTGTTGACCGTTGACTGTAACGGCTTCCTTTTTGATTCAGCATCGTCGGTCCTAGCAGTTTCCTCTGTGTTTCATCATCTGCAACTCTGGACTGTGTAACAGCTCCATGTTTCGACATCTGCGACTCCAGACTGTGTAACGGCTCTGTGTTTCAGTATCTGTGGCCTTGGACTATATAACAACTCTATGTTTCATCATCTGCGACCTCGGACTATATAATAGCTCTATGTTTTAGCATCTGCAACCTCGGACTGTATAACAGTTCTGTGTTTCAGCAACAACAACCTTGGACAGTTCTGTGTTTCAGCAATAGGCCTCAAATGCTAATCTGCAGTTTTGAACACTTATGCATTTCTAATCAATGGTAAAGTACGAGAGTGATGTAAAATATTATGCAAAACAGATTAAATGTATAGTAATGAGAAGGGACGTTGTATACCTTTGGGATGATCAGATAAAGTGATAGTATGAGTCTAAATATGGGTGATCAAGAGTATAATAGTGGCAAAAAGTATAGGAAAAAAGGCACATTGTGTGGTCCTAACAATACAGTATCCGAAAATATACTCAGGTAGTACCCTAAGTTATCCAAACAAATGATCTCATATATATCACAAGAAACAGCTTTAGGCAATACCCTTTAACTGGATAATAAATGGATAATACAGTCTTAGTCTGAATATTTAAAAGAACGCCCCTTAAAATAAGTGGCAGCAAACTAGATAGTTTGAGGGATCACTTCCCACAAAATGGCTACCCTTAAAGCAGCCTGAATAAAGCTATTAAGCACGAAAAACAGAGATGATAACTTAATTTTATTTGAGCAATACATGTCAATGAAGTTTCGAGTAGAATAGACACCTGAAATCGATGAAAATGTCGAGGGAGGCTTCTATCGAAGGCTTGAAGTTGGCAAGATCCAATAACTACATGAATTATACTAAATAAAATGAAAAAGGACATTTGTAGGACATTGAAAAGGCCTACTTCATCTCTAACTTACCTAAATGAGGAATTGCCAATGCCCAGTTGGAAAAAGGAAATTTAGAAGACTTGTATCGCGCGGGAGCAGTGTAAACTAGTTTCCTGTACTAGCCTCAGTGAAATTTTAAATAATGAAGAATCTCAGGAACTATAGACCCATACAAATTTTAACCTTGCCAAGAAAGAAATTTTAACACTACGTAATGTTTTATGCAACTAATCGATTATCTTGAAGGAGAGTTGTCTATTACGCAGGAGAACGGATTTGAGTCGTCAGATCTCAGGCGGAATCCCGTTAGCCATTAGATCTTGAGAAGTTGCGTAGGGTTTAATTCCTAGTGTGCAGAAGAGGAGTCCCGGAAGAGTCATCTGGATATCAGAGCTATCAAGGTTTTGTTAAGACAAAGAATTGAGACCTTGTGGTTCTCGAAATCCTGAGAACGGATCCTAGCCGTTGATATCGGCAGGACACGGGTCAGCATTCTAGGGAGGCATTGGGATTTTACCCATCGGGGATTTCAGGAGTGTAGAACCGTTGCATCAAGGAATCACCATCCGTGATTTCCCGATAGGATCAAAGCCATCCAAACAATGGGGACACGTGTCAGGAGATCCCGCAGAGTCGGAGATCAGGGAATTGAAAGTCTCGTGCACATGACAATGGGAATCATGATACCCCAATACGCAATTTCCCGACGGGTACAAGGATAGAGTGGGGACCACTAGGGTTAGAGTGGTGGATAGGTTTCACCCCACATCGAATGATCACGGATCAGGGTTCGGGAAAAGACAAGTCCCGGAACTCATAGGTTTTGGATTCGCAAACTCGTGAACTTTGATACACCGAGGGAGGACAGGTGTCAAAAGGTCAACTCTCACAGGGGTCAATGCCAAGTACCATCGGGGATCAGGAGTCGAGGATCCGTGAGGACAGTGGATCACGACAGCGCAAGTGTTGATTTCCCGATGGAAAAATTCCCGATAAAAGCAAGGAACCCCGATGAGATCTGAGCCATTCATTTCGAGGATGCATGTTAGAGGATCCTGAGGAGTCGGGGTTCAGCATATCGGAGTTTCCGGAGGCAAGAAACTCTTGCAGCTCGAAGTTGCGATTCACGATATCCCGATGGAGGAGTCGTGTGGGCCACGGCGGGAGATAGTGGAAGACAGGTGTCAAGGATCCAGGAAGAATCAGAGAATCGAGAAATCGAAATTCCTGAGCTCGAAGGAAATAGGACATTGAAAGTCCCAAAATACCGACGTAATCAAGATCGTCTGTTGAAGGGACGCATGGCAATCATCTAGCGCCATCGATGAAAGCTCCACAGGAGGGCTTCATCGGGAATCGGGATATCGGAGATCCCGGGAGCGAGAGTTTTGTGCGTTGCAGAATCGCGATACGTGATTTCCCGATCGTGACAAAGGTGGACCCCAGAGGAGTCGACATAGCCAAAAAGGGGCGAATTCACAAGGAAGAGGCGCATCGGGTATCAGGACATCAGGAATCCTTTAGGAACGAGGTTCATGCAAATCGATATTGCGATATCTGAAACCCCGATAAGGGACAAGGCTGTGGCCTTGTGGTATAATGGTCATATGGACCAAGAGCTTAGCCCGAAGGGCTAATGCACAAGTACCACATCGACATATTGGTAATCGAGAGTCTGTGAGGACAGAGGTTCATGACAGCGAAAGTCGCGAAACCCCAAATCCCGACAGGGAATAGGACTATGGTCACATAGGACAGGGTCACATGGACCAAAGCATAGCCAAGGGAGAGCTAAATATAGAAGGGAGCACATCGGCATATCAGATATCGGGAGTCTGTGAGGACAGGAAACTCTTGGTATCGGGCATAAGGAAACCCCGAAACCCGAAATTTAAGTGAGAATTTGACAGTTAGGAGCAAAGGGCCGTGAGCAATACGGAAGACAATGTATATGCATCTAACTACATGCATATGAACAGACGAATAAATTTATAAATATAAATGAAATAAATTGAAAGTAAAATACCAAAATCCATACAGGGCTGGAATTACAAGCAAATCATTTTGTTTCAAAAGAGGAAATCACCATTCATTACCACAGCGTAAGGAAGGTTTATGCAATTTCTTAATTCGAATAACCCTGCGTTCTTCATGAAGGTACTAGAACTGTGCACAACATGCAGACAGAATTGTACCTCTTGCCATAGCTGAGGCTAAGCTCCACAAAGTGTATAGACAGGGGATTGGTTCCCAACATCTCAAGGAGACTGGACTCCAGGTCCCGGATCTTGTCAGTGGCCACATCAATATACTCTATTTCTGCAAAATGAACTGGAGAATATACAACAATAACCAACGCAAGTGAAGTTCTCAGAACAACGGTAAGGATGTGAGCCATGGCAGGGGAAATCCAGGAAGCCTCTGAACAGAGCAAAGGCAGATTTGTGGAGGAGAAATAATGACGCGAGGAGGGTCTCAGTGAGTGAGAAGGGCGTGTAGGGATTCGAGGAGATGACAGGTGTAGAATTTGGGGGTTAGATACGAGGGAGCTTGAGGAAGCCAGACGATCACATGGAACCCATGCATGCCCGAATGCTTGGGTGCACGTTTAGTCATGTTTATATATTTTTTTTAAAAATTGTTAAAAATAATTTAAAATAAATTAAATAATTTAGTATAAATAATTTATATATGTATAAGGTCAAGTTAGTTTAAAGTAAAGTAAAGGTAATTTGGGTTAAATTAGTGTAATAATAATTTTAAATTAATTATTTTATTTGAGTGTAAGGTTAATCTACCTTAAAATTCAATGTTAATCAAGCTTAGATTCTTAATCCTAACCCAAACCTAGCCAATTCCCCTGATGGAGTAATGTCTATTTACAAACAAGTAAAGAAAACTTACACCTAACCCTGTTTCTAAGTTTAAGTAGCACCAATGTGAAATTTCCTTGAACTCACCCAGACAACTTTGGGGTGATGCAGGTTAAGTCATACAAGGTGGTCAGGACTCGAAGGGGTCGAGGCAGGGGAGCGTCATCACGGGCACCACCAATGCCACCAACGCCACCAACGCCACCAACACCACCACCACCACCATCGCCCGAACTAGCTCTCATACTGCGCTCGTTGGAAGCCATTAACAAGACTTTAAAGGGGCACCAACCAACAGGGACTGAAGTGGAACTCCCACCATCTAGAACGGGTAATCTAGAAGCATCAAGGAACTCAAGGGGATAATTTCCACCTGAAGAAATCACGTGAGAGTTGCAGAAGATCAAACTTCTAGAGTTGTCGGAGGTCGCGCCAGTGAATGCACAGAAGCATGGTTGGAAGGCATGACAAGGTGTTTTTCCTTAAGGGACTATGCGTCCAATTCAAAGGCAAAGATCACAATTTTCCAGTTAAGAGACAACGCCTTGAACTGGTGGGGCAACTTGGAAAGACAACTGCTCCTTACCCCAGACACAATATCTTGGGAACTTTTCGAGGAGAGGTTCCGAAGGAAATATCTACCAGCATACTACGAGGAACAACAGATAGGGGCATTTCATGTCTTAGTACAAGAAAACAGGACTGTAGAAGAATATGAGATCAGGTTTATGGAACTAGTCAAGTATGTTTCGTTTATGAACAATGACCAACAACAGGTAGAGCGCTTCATTTATGGATTGAACCTGAAGATAAGAGCTATGGTGCGGATGTGGAAGCCGTCTTCAGTAGTGGAGGCGATAGAAAATGCACGTTATGCAAAAGAACACATGAACTTAACAGGGGGTACAAGATCGACATTTTCACATCGCCCTGGATTCGTAGGAAAGACCCTGAGGACATTTCCTAGGGGAGGGGGCTCAAGGCCACCACCTTATGGTAACAGAGTCATGCCAAGGACAGTAGCTGCAGGGATTTCAATGGTAGCTAGTAAAACATCTCGTTCATCGCCAATGGTGCAGACAGGTCCACAAACATCTCGGGGAACAACTAGTAGGGGCAGGGGTTCCAGGGGAAGGAAATCATTTAGGAATTGGTCACATAACAATGCACCGGTTCAATCTTGTATTACCTGTTGGAGATGTGAAGGACCCCATTACGAACGGGACTGTCCAGAGTTACAATCAGGGTTTGTGCATAGAGAAGGAAAGGCACCAATGGGGAGGTCAAGTAGAAACCACCAGATTTATGCAGCATTTAATAACTACCAGGTTGAACATCAATCCACTATGGTGGAGTCATCAGGTACGCTAAATCATATTAATGTTAAGATTTTGTTTGATTCTGGTGCGACATATAGTTTCATTTCACCATCTGCATTAGAGAAGAGTGGGCTAGCAGCCTACGAGCACGATGACTTTAAACAAGTCGAGATGGCTTCAGGGGAAAAACCATCTATAGGACCTAGTGTCAATAATTGTATAGTAGACCTAGGAGTTTGCACTACCAGGTTGAAGGTATATGTCACTGCTCTTGGGGCGTATAACCTAATCATTGGAATGGATTGATCAGCAGTTCATTGAGCTTTGGTAGATTGTTTAGCAAAGAGGGTGCTTTGTATTGATGATGAAGGAAGATCAATAGAGATCCAAGGTGTACAGAGAAAAGTGTCAATATGCTTTATATCAAATATGAAGGTCAAGCGATGCTTGAGACAAGGGCGTCGACTTTATGTAGTGGAGGCAGTGAAAGAAAGGAAGGGACCCTCATTGGATCAGTACCCGGTTTTGTCAGAATTTCAGGATGTTTTTCTGAACGAGTTACCAGGGTAACCTCCGGAGAGGAAGATTGATTTTACTATTGAGCTAAAACCTGGTGCAGAACCAATATCCAAGACTCTGTATCGGATGATGTCACCGAAACTCTGTGAATTGCAAATGCAGTTGAAGGAGTTACTAGACTTAGGGCTAGTAAGGCCCAGTGTCTCACCTTGGGGTGCACCGGTAATTTTTGTAAAGAAGAAGGATGGATCCTTATGACTGTGTATAGACTACAGGGACTTGAACCATGCTACAGTGAAGAATAGGTACCCAATGCCTTGAACAGATGACCTCTTCGATCATATGAGAGGAGTAGCGGTATTCTCAAAGATCAATTTGCGATCTAGGTATCATCAGTTAAGGATTAAGGAAGGTGATATCCCAAAAACTGCCTTTCGAACTCGGTTTGGACATTACGAGTTTGTTGTAGTACCTTTTGGATTGACTAATGCGCCAGCAGTGTTCATGAGCCTCATGAATGGCGTATTTCGGAAGTACTTAGATCAATTTGTACAAGTTTTTCTAGATGGCATTCTCATCTATTCCAGGAATGAAAGAGAACACAAGGAACACTTGTGAATAGTGTTGTCTGTCCTTAGGGAGAAAATATTGTATGGGAAGTTTTCAAAGTGTTCCTTCTTCCAAAAAAAGATACACTATTTAGGTCATATCATTTCTGGTGAATGAATCTCTGTGGAGCCAGAAAAGGTAAAGGCCATTATGGAATGGCCAGTGCTGAAAAATGCCCATGAGGTGAGAAGCTTCATGGGGCTAGAGGGTTATTACCAGAGATTTGTGGAAGGATTCTCAAAAACAGCGAAACCCATCACCACTTTTCAATGCAAGGGGGTTAGGTATGAATGGACAGAAGAATGTGATAGTGCATTCATAGAGCTCAAGAGGTTACTAACTAGTGCGCCAATTCTACGAGTGATAGATATGGAAAAAGACTTTCTGGTCTGCATGGACACCTCAAAACAAGGGTTGGGGGCCGTTCTAATGCAGGATGGAGGAGCGATAGCTTATGCGTCAAGAAAGTTGAAGAAGCATGAAGAGTTATATGGGACTCATGATTTAGAGTTGGCAGTTGTAATGCTAGCTCTGAAACTTTGGAGGCACTATCTTTTGGGGCGAAACTTTGAACTCAGAATGGACCATCAAAGTTTAAAACATCTCTTCACTCAAAGAGATCTGAATGCCAAGAAAAGGCGATGGAGTGAGTTTATGAGTGAGTACGATTTTGGTATTTCATATATAAAGGGAAAGGAAAATGTGGTCACGGATGCCTTGAGTAGGAGACCACGTATCTTCTCCTTGGTAACCTTAAAGGTAGGTCTGAGGGAACATGTGTTGACACAACTACTAGGAGACAATTGGTATTTAAAGGTTACTTCAAACCTCTAGAGTGGGAGGCAGATAGACCCAGAGTATGAAGGATATAATCTAGAAACAGACAGATTGTTAAGATATCGAGGAAGGATGTACATCCCGAAGAATGGGGATATTCGAAGCATCATACTGAAGGAAGCCCATAAAGAACTTTATAGCGCACATCCGGGTGTGAAGAATATGCACGCAGAGATGAAGAAACTCTTCTTTTGGGTAGGCATGAAGCGCGACATAGTCCATTTCGTCACCAAATTCCTAGAGTGTCAACAGGTGAAGGCTGACCACCATCACCCGGCAGGCCTCCTACAACCACATGATGTCCCTATGTCCAAGTGGGAGGTTATCTCTATGGATTTTGTTGTAGGGTTTCCGCTCACATCTCAAAGACACAATGCCATTCTTGTGATAGTGGATAAGTTAACCAAGAGTGCTCATTTCATTCCGGTTAGAGACACTTACGATGTTACTGATGTGGCACGAGTGTTCATAAGTGAGGTTATTCGTTTGCATGGGATACCTAAGAAGATTATTTCAGATAGGGACTCCATGTTCACTTCTAGATTCTGGACAAGTTTATAGTCAGTGTTGGGGACTCAGTTGAACTTAAGCACAACTTATCATCCTAAAATAGATGGGCAAACTAAGAGAGTAAATCAAGTTATGGAAGACATGCTTAGGATGTACGTAATGGATAATCAAACCCAGTGGGAGAAGTACCTACCTTTCGTAGAGTTTGCCTACAATAACAGTTATCATAGTTCCATCAGAATGCCACCATATGAAGCTTTGTATGGAAGGCCATGCAGAACACCATTGAGTTGGGATAGACTAGAAGACTGAGTAACAGTTGGGCTAGAATTGATTCAGGAAATGGAGGAACAGGTGACTCAAATCAGGTAGAGGATAAAGGAAGCACAAGATAGACAGAAAAGTTATGCGGATGCACACAGGACCGACCGAAGTTATGAAATGGGGGACCATGTTTTTATTCGTATCATGCCTAATAAGAGTACCATACGGTTCAAGAAGGGGACAAAGTTGTCACCTCGGTTTATAGGGCCATTTAGGGTCCAAGAGAAAATTGGACCCGTTGCCTATCGTCTCGTACTGCCACCCCACTTGCATAAAACTCATAATGTATTTCATGTATATGTTTTACGTCATTATGTTGCTGATGAATCATATAAACTAAATTGGAAAGAATTGCAGGTATCAGACGTGGGAACCGTCACGGTAGAACCATTACGCATACTGGACCATAGATTCCGACAACTCAGAAACTGTCTGATAGACCAAGTTAAGGCCCAGTGGGACAAGTATAGTCCAGGATCTTCTACTTGGGAGGACGCCAAGACACTACAGCGAGATTATCCCTCACTATTTTGACCACCTCGAGAACATGTTCCTCGAAGGTGGGGTGTATGTAACACTACCTTTTGATTTAGATAGCCAGGATTACCTGAGGCCTATACACTTTATTTCCTAGTCACAGTGAAACTATTAAGTGATATACTTAAACTTTAAGCATATGAACTGTAATGAATGTTTAAGTGTTACTAATGATGATGCATGTAATGCGATCTATTATGTGAATGTAAATTTTACGAATGTTTAAACGTTATTGATGATGATGTATATGATGCGACATATCGTGAGAAAGTGAAATTGTTGAATGTTTAAATACTATTAGAATGATGTTGGATACGATGAAATCTATTTTTGGTAAATGATAATCTTGTGAATGGGTGACGAGTTTGAATTATGGGATATTATGAAATCTAATTCTAATTGGAAAACTATGATGTTAATGTATCGGTACGGGGATACCAAATTGAAATGATGATATTATGCAATTATATGATGATAATTCATAGAAATGTATGAGTTTCTGTTGCAGACTAATCTGCAGGTTATGGGCTATGAAATAGCCAAGAGATAATGATGATGAAAGTGGATATCAGGACCACTAACCGAGAAACATTGTGGTATGAATAACGTGTGTGAAATTTATATTGATTTGGATGCATTGCTATGATATGTGGACTAGTGCATAATTTTGGTACTAACACTTTCCAAAACCAAATAAACGATGACAAAACCTCCAGCAACATGGTGCCCCTGTATGTTCCATTGTAGGGTGTTGACCCTAGTTCTGTTAGGAGGGGTGGAGGCATTTCCCACCTTGTATCCTCCATTGTAGGGTGTTGACCCTGGTTCTGTTAGGAGGGGTGGAGGCATTTCCCACCGTGTATCCTCCATTGTAGGGTGTGGACCCTAGATATGATTAGGAGGGGTGGAGGCATTTCCCACCGTGTATCCTCCGAAACC
>JZKD02S0176476.1:294293-304663 GCA_000966675.3 Picea glauca
CCCACCGTGTATCCTCCGAAACCTGAAGTCATGGGAGAACGGTGCTAGTTCATGCTCCCCAAGACGTGTGATGATGACTGTCAGTTGCCTGCTAGGGAAGCTTGGTCGAGATAGCAACACTTTCACTTACGGGTTCTATTTGGAGTTAGGTCAATATAGTTGACTCTCCAAGATAGTCTAGCAGAGGAAGGATAGGAATGGAGATGGAAGTAGGTTAGGGAGGAAGGATGAGTAGTAATAGTTGTGACAATATGGAGATTTGTCTTGTGGTGGAATTGATGTCTTCCCTTCAAAAAAAAAGAAATGTGTATACATGGATATTCATTATGACATAACTAAACCACAACTGTTTAAAATAAAATTGTTAAATCGGATAATTGTGATTAAAGAATTTCTCAAACAATTGATTGATCGTTGTCTTTTATAAAAGACTAGTCTTGCTGACTGGATTGAATGCATACATAAATTACTAAAGGATGACAGTTTGATTATTAGTAGATGCACGAGACTTGCATGTACTAGCTACACATGCATTTCTTGTACATATACACTAGTATGTATGAGCTTTCTTGAATTACTTACTGATAATGTTAGTTACTTGTTGTTAATGTGTGAACCATGCTCTTTTCCTTTGTACCATTAGATACCTTAACTTCGGGACGAAGTTTCTTGAAGGGTGGGTGTATGTAATGACCCTAGTTGAATACTCATTTAAAGATTATAAAGTAAAATTAATTAAAGAAAATAATTGTGGTTAACTAAGTAACAATTTAACTACAGATCACATTTAATGACCTGAGAAATAAATTTAAAAGATCAATGAAAAATGTTATAAAATGGTTGCATATGCAGAGAGGGATAGCCTATGAATCTCGAGAAGATAAAACATTAAGGGAGAATGAAGGACGAAGGACGGGGGTAGGTAAGGGAATAATGAGGAGTCGGTGAAGGAGGGATAAGGGAGGAAGGAAGGTTGACGTGAGGGGCATCATTCGACGGAGGAGGGATTGGGAGGACCATGAGATTTGCTGTGAGCAGAGAGTTTCTAGTTGTGACTTTTGATCAGTTGAGGCACCGAGTTGCTAGAGGTTTTGGGCACAGGGGCCAGGATATCCGTAGATATCCTGGAGCTAGGTAGTTTTCCTAGTTGGCAGGGAGGACAATAGTTTTGGGCAGTTATTTTCTTATTTGTGGCAGGGTTGATCTGTGTATCAGGAAGCAGGAAGGCAGCATCAAGGCAAAGAGGCAACATAAATTAGCATCAGAACCAGGTACTTTGTTAAGTTATGTATTTATTTCATTCTACCACGAAATCAATATTTATTGATAAATCTAGGTTACTGAAGTTGCTATTATGAAAATCAATATTATGCTATGAAGTTATTGTTTCAGTTTACGAAATAAATTGTTTATGAAATTTATGATGTTTAGAAATATTAGGTTGTTACATTTCATGTACTGTGTCGATAGCCTCTTGAATTCTCCTTTTATGGAGAAAGCCAAACTGTTCTTTAGAGATTTCTTTTGATAGACAGGGTTTGATCCGATTGGATATAATCTTGGATATTGATTTATAACATAAATTACATAAAGAAATCAGTTGGAAATCTTCAAAGGTCTTGGGTTTTTGAGTCTTCGTGAACAATGCCAAGAAGGTTGAGTTTAAACTACCCCCCACCAATCCCAACCTTCTCGATTCTTCCACCATATCAAGAAGGTCATGTCCCACTACATCAAATAAAAAAGTGAAGAAATCAGTTGGCCAACCATCCGGGCTAGGGCTCTTGGCCTTTTTGAATTTGAAAAGAATAGATTTTAATTCCGCTAAAGACACCAGTTGGGTGATTCTGATTGAGTCCTCCTTAGTGAAGATTTTTGGGAACATACTTGCAATCTTAACTTTCGCAGCCATGTTAGGAGTCTCTTGTTCCTTTTATAAGCTATTGAAGTAATCAAAGGCTTCCTTTTTAATGTCTACTGGCTCTGTGAAGATTGATCCTTCATTATCCGAGATTTTCCAAATGTGTTTCCTCACTCAATTGAAATTGGAAAAGTTATGGAAGAATTTTGTGTTATTGTCCCCACTCGCAAGCCATATCACTTGGCTGCGTAATATCCATGATTCTTCTATACCTCTAAGGATCACATTTCTATCCAATTCTTTTTGGCACAAATTCCTCCCTTCTTCCAGGTTTGTAGTATCTGCATTCATGATTGAAATGGATAACTTGATGCCTACTTCTAATTCTTTTATTTTTACCAAGTTCTTTTCATGTTTCTGTCTAAACCAGAGTTTAGTTTTTTCTTTTAAATTCTTTAACTTCCAAATGAGCCTATTCCTGAACCCCGATTTTGTCAAATAAATTGGATGGTTCCAAGTTGTATGAACCAAATACTCAAAATCCAGATCATTTAGACAGAAAGCATTAAATTTGAAAGGAAAGGAAATATGATTCAGAGGAGCTTCCAACTATAAAATAATGGGTGTGTGATCTAAGATGAATGGGTATTCAACCCGGGATCAAAACACCCCATCTTTAGTAACAAATATTCGGCTACTATACACCTGCCAAGCCTTTTTGCCACTACTTCCACCTCTGACCTACCATTTCTCCACGTAAAAACAACTTTGTCAACTTCACGTCAATCATCTTTTTGTCCCTAAAAATATCCTTGTAAAAGTCTCCAAAAATAGATGGTCTAGAAGTACCCCCCATACTTCCTCCAGATCGTAGACAAAATTGAGGTCACCTGCTAGAATAAGGTCCTTAATATCTAATAAACCACTGTCAGCAATATTCTTCTAGAATTTTATGCACTCCATACATGGGCCGTAGACATTCAATAAAGCTAGCTCCCTGTTGTCCTCTAAGCTTGTACCAAAGAGAATAGAGTCCCCTTCAATCACCATGCTCGTAGAATCCAGTAGAAAGTCGGTTCCTTCACACTCCATTGAATCCAAAACATCCATGTATTCTGAAGGTTCCCTAAGTAGCAAGGACTCCTCTGATTCCTCCTCCAGTGGAGCTCCATTGCATTGCCAACACAAATGACCAGTACCCGTGCAACGACTGCACCGAAAGGGTAGACCCAGGTAGTCTAATTTTTTTCTCAAGTGCCTACCTCTCCATTCAATATCAATGACCTTTGGAAAACCACCATGTAGATCCATTTCTTTTAGAACTCTGGCTACCTTCCTCGAAGAGATTTTTAAAGCTTCAGAATCTACTGCAATAAATCTCCCCAGTGAGTTTCCAATGGCTTTAAGTGCCTTAGGATTCCAGAAATGTATCAGTAACCCTAGAAAGAGTACCCATATATGACGGAATTGGAAGTATTCTATCTCTGGATCAAATTCTATTCTCCAATGCTTAAGAAGAAGGCTACACCCCCCCAAAACTGAAGTCAATCCCAGGAGTCTAGTAGCATCCTCTGGGGTTCTACAGATGAATCTAAGCCATCCTTTTGATAGATGGAAGAATTTAGGACTGTAACCCAGAAGAGTATTCCACCACTATTATAACCACTTCAATAAATTTCCCTTACAGAGGTAAGGATAAGTTAATCTACCCACCACTCCACAAAGAGCAAGTTTTGCTACATCTTCCAGAGCCACGTCTGCTCCTAGAACCATCTTATGTGCCTTTCTGTTCAACGTCTAGACTTTTTTCCTTCCAGTATGTGGGTAAAAACCTTGCTTATTATTAAATGTCCTTCCGATTTTTAGCTCGGTAACTGGAGGAGATGTCCCCTTTGCATTTGTAGCATAAATCTTGAATGGCCCTTCCTGTCTTTGAGTAAAACCCTCATCTAAGTGCTTCCCTATATGAGTATGAGAGGACTTCTCTATACTTGCATATGGATAGTTAAGAGTCTCCTTAGTTCAAAGGTCTAGTCTAAAGGGTGATGAAGGAGCTGATGTTATTAATTTAGTCGTCTCACCTGACCTGAATGCCACATCACAAATTAATGGAGATGACAGAGTCTGTCCCCCACAAAGATCATCAATATTTGAGAGGAAACCCTCATCCTTCCACCCCAGTTCATCCTCGTCATTTAATAACTCCTTTTCATGAGTATAAATAATACTAACATGATTTAAGGCCATTTGTCCTCCACTAAATGAAAAACCTAGAGCAATAGTCGGTTCAGTTTCCTAGAAAGGAAATTAAGGCCCAGTCTGATAACTCCACCACTGCTAAGGATATTTAAGTAGTTAAATGTTCATTAAAGGATGGACAAAAATAAAAATAGCTCAAAAACAAGGCCCTCCACTAGCGATTTGCTTGCTAAAACACCAAAAGTAGTGCCAAAGCATATTTAAAAACTGAATGAATATTCGAGGAGAAAAAATTGTCTCTAGATAAGGTACTCTAAATAAAACTGAGTGAGAAAAAATCTAGTATTCTTAATGAGTAACCCTTATATGCTATCTACTAAGAGTAAACCCTCCAATCGCTCCACCATTGTTGATCTAGTTTTCCTGTTGGTTCCCACCCATTCTCCATTTCAAAATGTCTTTGGGTTTCAAGTGCACCTTTTAATACTGTGCTACTTAAAAGCATGGGAAAGCACAAATGAATGATTACAAATTTCTTTCTTAAAATCACAAAATATGTCAAAACTATTCCAAATTGCAACAAAACCAAAAGAAAATAAAAGCATTTTGACTTTGCAAGTACAAATCACAAAATATGTCAAAACTATTCCAAATTGCAACAAAACCAAAAGAAAATAAAAGCACTTTGACTTTGCAAGTACAAAAGAATAGAATAGAAAATTTTGCACACTATGACTTAAGTTGCACTACGATACAGCGCTAGGAAGGAAAATCTATTCATCACCGAAAGGAATTCTAACCCAACATAAATCTGCGTTATTCTTTCGGTAGATTTTGAGCTCTAGAATGCATTCCTCCACTACATGGATCTCCACATTGCCATTGCAATTATTTTATATTCATTTTTCACAACAGAGAAGCCAAGTGCCTTATAGGCCTTTGGGCTAATGAATCCACGGACACCACGACTTTGTGTGCATAGGTAGACTGAATCCCCAATTTTGAAGCTCATATATACAGCCTAAGTGGGCCTAATGGTTAAGAACAAGTTTTTCCTCTTAAGAGGTCACAAGTTCAAATCCAAAGGGGGGTAGGGTATGTATACCTTCGTAGACTTTACCAATCAAATCATTGGGCAGAGGCAGGTCCCTTGTTCCACAAACAAGGGGGTCTCATAGAACAATTTGGTGTGTTGGCTTAGCCGTGACCTTAAAAATAGATTATTATTATTATTATTATTATTATGTAATAATAATCAAATTTAATGATAATTAATTAAATGACACCATCTCATGCTATTTGTTATAAGATTCTCTACCAAATTATAGGGATTTCTTGAGTGGAAAATGCCCTTACATTCCTCCATAGTTAAGAACAACAACACCTCTAAGTTGAAACTTTGGAGTCAACTTTGGACTTCTTGTTAAAATGAAATATAACCTTTTAGTGATGGCAACTTGAAGGGTCATGTTGGCTGGATTGAAATGTTATAATATAGAATTTGATTAAAAACAACAACACCTTTAAGTTGAAACCTTGGACTTGTTGTCAAAAGGGAAAGATAACCTTTTAGTGCTGGCAACTTGAAGGGTCATGTTGGCTGGATTGAAATGTTATAATATATAATTTGATGTTTAGAAATATATTATATTTGAAAACTGTGTTTTGTTTATGAGAGACATACAATCTTAATAAAAATCTTTCAATTAAAGTTGACCTCATCAAGGATATTAAGAGTTTTTTTTTAAATTTTAATCTCTCCACTACTTGTCATTAACTACGAAATTAAATGCTACAAATCATTTAAAAAAAGACAGCTACACGGATATCAAAGAGTTTCACTACTTCCTAGATCATATCAATATTGAGTTTGAAACTCGTGAGCTACTTGACCTGTGTCAAGTGATGGCCATGCTCTCCCACTAGATAAAAAAACTTAGAGCCATGCCACATTGAATGAGTTTGCATTTCCAACACCATATCTTCTTGCAATGGATTTCGAGAATCATGAATAATGTGAGTGATATCTTGTGCAATGAGAACTTACTCTTATAACTTCATATTATTCACATGAATGACAAGATAGATGCCTAGTTGAGCTACGAGGTCCATCTTGAATGCATTATGTCCCACTTATTGAAGAATTCTATAGGGACTATAGTGAATAGGCTAGAGCTTGTGATGTTTCTAGCCTTTAAATCATTGTTTTGGAAAATGAAGCTAGACTTAGTCGCCCACCTAGAATGAAAAAAAAAAAACTTATATCAATCTTGTCGGAATTTACACTTGTGATGTTTGTTAACAAGAGGACATTGCACTTCAATGTGTATATGAACCAATGTGTCACACATTGAGGCAACATTTTTTTGTTCCCTCTACTCCTTAGGTGAACTAGAAAGGGGTAGAAGCACTTTGAGCTCATAGGGAATCATGAATTGAAAACCATAACATGCCTCAAAAGGGGAATAACATGTGGAGCTATGAACTACCTGATTATAATTGTGTTGGATGATATGTACATAATTATCCCATTGTTTATTTGTATGATGGAATGTACATATGGACCAATGATGATGTGATTGACCATCTCCATTTGGTTATTTGTTCAGGATGAAAGGTAGTTTAAAATTGGAGTTTGCAACCCAACATATGTCATAGTTTTTTCTAGGAATGGATGAGGAATACAGAGTCTCAATTAGATGTAATAGAGCGAGGGAGGCCAAAACATGCATAGACATGGGTAAAAAATAGATGGGAAACAACCCGTTGTGTATGAGTTACTTAGTGTGGGAAATTAAAGAAACCATTTTAGAAAAACACATAGTGACAAAGATGACATTATAACATTAGGTTGTCTTAGGAAGGGCATTGAAAAAATCAAGAGAGGATTAGGTTGTTTAATTTTGGTAGTTATTTTTATTATATTTTGTTTAATTTTATAATATAATATTTATTCTACTTTCTAAATAACAATTAGTTTTGTTTGATGTAAAATGACAAAATTTCTCTATCTACATTTTATCATGAAGAAATAGATGTGATTTATGTTAGCATTTAAGATTCACAACAAATTTTTTTTTATAAATGGTGTTGTGTTGCTTATGAAATGAATTGATTTATCATGCAACAAAATAAAAGCATCTTAACCTTACAAATATTACATATTAAGATATTATATAAAATAATAAAAAACTTGCAAACTACAACTTCAAGTTTAAGAGTTTTTTACATGTCAAGACAATAAAAGTATGATACATTATATAAAATAATAAAAAACTTACACATTATGTTTTCAAGTGGGGGTAGGGGGAATAATAGAGAAAACATATACATATGTATATGTTTTTTTATATTATTCCCCCCACATTATTATGTATATAAATATTATGTATATTTTTTCTCTATTATTCCTCCCACCCTCAAAGAAAACATATAAATATTATGTATATGTTTTCTCTATTATTCCTCACACCCCCACCCTCCCCCTCATATATGAGGTGTATATATTTTTTCTATTATTCCCTCCCACCCTAATACGTTTTCTCTATTATTCCCCCCACTCGCACCCTCATCCTCATATGTTTTCTTTATTATTCCCCCATCCCTACCCTCATATTAAATCATCTTAACCTTACAAATATAATATCTTAAGATATTATATAAAAATAATAAAAAACTTACACACTATAGCTTCAAGTTTAAGATTTTTTTTACATGTCAAGCCAAAAAAGGTATGATATATTATATAAAATAATAAAAAAACTTACACACTATAACTTCGAGTGCGGGTGGGGGGAATAATATAGAAAACATATACATTATATATATATATATATATATATATATATATATATATATATATATTGTATCATTCCCGCAAACCCCACTATCATATATGATGTATATGTATATGTTTTCTCTATTATTCCCTTCATCCTCACCCTCATATATATGTATATGTTTTCTCTTTTATTCCCACCACCCCCACCCTCATATATGAGGTATATGTATATGTTTTCTCTAGTATTCCCCCGACCCCCACCCTCATATATGAGATATATGTATATGTTTTCTCTACTATTCCCACCACCCTCGCCCTCATATAAAAGAATATTAACCTTACAAATATAATATATTAAGATATTATATAAAATAATAAAAAACTTGCACACTATAACTTCAAGTTTAAGAGTTTTTTACATGTCCAGACAATAAAAGTATGATATATTATATAAAATAATAAAACATTTACACACTATAACATCAAGTGGGGGTGGGGGAATAATAGACAAAACATACACATAATATGTATATGTTTTTTGTATTATTCCCCTCATCCCTACCATGATAGATGAGGATGAGGGTTGGAGTGGGGAGAATAATAGAGAAAACATACACCTCCACCCTCATATAAAATATGTTTTCTCTATTATTCCCCCATCCACACCCTCATATAAAACCATATTAACCTTACAAATATAATATCTTAAGATATTATATAAAGTAATGAAAAAATTGCACATTATAAATTCAAGTTTAAGAGTTTTTTACATGTCAAGACAATAAAAGTATGATATATTATATAAAATAATAAAAAACTTACACCTATGACTTCAAGTGGGGGTGGCTAGAATAATAGAGAAAACATATACATAACATGTATATGTTTTCTCTATTATTCCCCCCACCGCCACTGCCACCACCCCCACCCTCATATATGTATATGTTTTCTATATTATTCCCCCACCCCCACCCTCACCCTCATATATATATGTGTGTGTGTGTGTGTGTGTGTGTGTGTGTGTGTGTGTGTGTGTTTTCTCTATTATTCCTTTTTGGGTAGGGGAATAATAGAGAAAACATTATATGAGGGTGTGGGTGGGAGGAATAATAGAGAAACGATACACATAATATTTGTATGGTTTCTCTATTATTCCCCCCATAATGTGTGTATGTTTTCTCTATTATTCCCCCCACCTCCACCCCCCCCCCCAACCTATGTGTATTCTTTCTCTATTATTCCCCATACCCCCACCCTCACCCTCATGTATGCGGTATATGTATATTTTTTCTCTATTATTCCTCCCACCCCCACCCTCATATATGAGGATGACGGTGGCTGTGGGGGGAATAATAGAGAAAACATATTGGCAGGGGGAATAATAAAGAAAACATAATATGTTTTCTGCATTATTCTCCCCACCTCCACCCTCATATAAAATGTGTTTCTCTATCATTCCCCCGTCCCACCCTCATATTAAAGAATATTAATCTTGAAAATATAATATCTTAAGATATTATATAAACTAATAAAATACAATATCTTAAGATATTATATAAACTAATAAAATACTTGCACAATATAACTTCAAGTTTAAGAGTTTTTTACATGTCAAGACAATACAGGTATGATATATTATATAAAATAAACTATAACTTCAAGTGGGGGTGGGGGGAATAATAGAGAAAAAATATACATATTATGTATATGTTTATTATGTATATGTTTTCTCTATTATTATCCCCACCCCCACCCTCATATATGAGGTATATGTATATGTTTTTTCTATTATTTCCCTGTATATGTTTTCTCTATTATTATGTCCAGCCCCACCCTCACCCTCATATACGGGGTATGTGTGTATGTTTTCTCTATTATTCTCCCCACCCCACCCCACCCTAATATGAGGTATATGTATATGTTTTATCTATTATTTTCCCCAGTGCCACCCTAATATATGAGGAAGAGGGTGGGTGTGGGGAGAGTAATAGAGAAAACACAATATTTTTTCTCTATTATTCCCCCTACCTCTTTATGTATATGTTTTATTTATTATTTCTCATACCCCCACCCTCATATATGAGGTATATGTATTTATTTTCTCTATTATTCCCCCAACCCCCACCATCATATACGAGGATGAGGGCGGGGTGGGGGAATAATAGAGAAAACATAATATTTTTTCTCTATTATTCCCCTAGGGATGAGGATGAGGGTGGAGGTGTGGGGAATAATAGATAAAAAATATTATGTTTTTTCTATTATTCCCCCTACCCCCACCCTCATCCCCTCTATCATTTCACCTACCCTCATTCCCTCTATTATTTCCCCCATGCCCACCCTCATATATGAGGATGAGGGTGGGGGGGAATAATATAGAAAACATAATATGTTTTCTATAGTATTTCCCCCCCACACCCACCTCATATATAGTGTTTTTTCTATTATTCCCTCCCATCCCTACCTCATATATGAGGTATATGTATATGTTTCCTCTATTATTTCCCCCACCCCCACCTTCATATATGA
>JZKD02S0176476.1:319403-335593 GCA_000966675.3 Picea glauca
CTTAAGGAACTATGAACCAGATTTGAATTCCCTTGTTGAAAATGTCAAGGTTTGGAAGAAGAAAGAAAGTGACAAGTGTGGATTAGTGTTGTCAGCTCAAAGACAAACTAACCCTTGGTATATAGATAGTGGATGCTCCAAACATATGACGGGAGACAAAGGTAAGTTTCTATCTCTAAGTGAAAGAAAATCTGGAAACGTAACCTTTGGAAATGATGCTCCAGGTAAAATAAATGGTAAAGGGATGGTGAGTTTAAGTAATGGAAAAATAAAAGCCCAAGATGTTCTGCTTGTAGATGGGCTGAAACATAATATGCTCAATGTAAGTCAAATGTGTGATAGAGGATGTGAGGTGATGTTCACGTCCAAGGACTACAAGATAAAGTCTATAAACTCGGGACAAGTGGTGGCCCAAGGCATAACGAAGGAAAATAATGTATATGTGCTGAAATAAGATAGAGAAGAGTGTCATCTAAGAAAACATGATGAAATATGGTTATGGCATAGGAGACTTGGACATATAAAATTTGACCACTTAATCAAGATCAAAAATCTTGAGGCAGTAAAAGATCTTCCAAGAATATCGAAGCCCCAAGATTCTATGTGTAAACCCTGCCAAGTAGGAAAACTAATCAGGACATAGTTTAAGTCCAAGAGCTCTACTTCAACAGAGAAACCACTCCAACTAGTTCATATGGATTTATGTGGACCATCAAGATAGGAAGGCACAGGGAAAGAAAACTACTTCATGCTGATTATTGATGATTACTCCGGAATTACTTGGGTTGCTTTTCTCAAGGAAAAAACTGAAGCATTTGAGAAGTTTAAAAAAGTTAAGGCTTTAACTGAGAATCAAACAGGAAAGAGGTTAAAGGAAATAAGATCAAACAGAGGAGGAGAATTTATGTCAAGTGATTTCAAGGAATTCTGTGGTAAGCATGGGATCAAGAGAGAATACACAATCCCAAGAAATCCACAACAAAATGGAGTAGTTGAAAGGCAAAACAGAACAATGCAGCAAATGGCTAGGTCAATGATGAATGAGAAGAACATTGGTCAAACCTACTAGGTAGAAGCAATACACAGAACAATCCATGTTCTTAACAAAGACCACCTCAGACCACAAAGTGACAAGACACCTTATGAGCTGTGGTATTGGAGACCTTCTTCAATCAAACACTTCAAAGTCTTTGGGAGTAAATGTTACATAAAGAATAATGATGAGAACCTTGGAAAATATGATGACAGGGCTGATGAAGGTATCTTCTTAGGGTATGATACAAACAATAAAGGATACAGATGCTATAATAAGAGGCTACATAAAATGGTTGATTGTATTGATGTAAAAGTTGATGAAGGAATCCCAGCAAGAGAGGTGTACAAAAATGAATCTTCTACAGAGGACACAGCTGACGCTGAAGATGAACAGGTCCAAGAATCAGAAAATCAAGACTCTGAATCAGATGAAGACACAGATACTCAGATAGACTCAAATCAGCAGACAAATTCAAACTCCTCCTCCAAAATTACTCAAAAGAATCATCCTACATGTCAGATAATTGGTGAAAAAGACAAAGGTGTACAAACCAGCAGAAAGATAATCAAAAACATCGAACAATCACATATAGCTTTCATATCCATGCTGGAACCCAAGAAATTTAATGAAGCTAGCAAAGATGACCATTGGCTTAAAGCAATGAATGATGAACTTGATCAGATCGAGAAAAACAATACGTGGGAAATGGTTCATAGACCTAAAGGTAAAAATATCATTGGTTCCAAATGGATCTTTAAGAATAAGTTGAATGAGCAGGGAAAAGTTGTCAGGAACAAAGCAAGATTGGTCTGTAAAGGCTATGCTCAAATAGAAGGACTGGATTTTGATGAAACATTTTCACTCGTAGCAAGAATAGAAGCTATCATAATATTTCTTGCCTATGCTTGTCATAAAAGGTTTAAAGTCTATCAAATGGATGTCAAGTCAACTTTTCTAAATGGAGATTTAAATGAAGAAGTCTATATGGAACAACCAGAGGGTTTTGAACTGTCTGATAACCCTGACTTAGTATGCAAGCTGAAGAAATATTTATATGGGTTAAAAAAATCCCCTCGTGCCTGGTATCAAAGACTGGATACGTATCTCAAAGACAAAGGGTTCAAGAGAGGAACAATTGACAACAATCTATATATAAAAATAGAGGATAATGATTTTCTCATCATGTTGGTCTATGTAAATGACATCATCTTCAGATGTAATAAGGATTCATTGGTACAATGGTTTGCTTCTACCATGGAGTCTGAGTTTGAAATGTCTATGATAGGTGAACTGTCACTTTTTCTTGGTTTGCAAATTACTCAGAGGTCTGAAGAGATGTTCATTTCTCAAGAAAAATATCTAGGAGAAATGTTGAAAATGTTTCAAATGGAAGATTCTAAACCTGTGAGCACACCTATGGTTACTAGATGCAAATTAAGCAAGGATGATGACTCACCTGATGTTGATCAAATTTCATATAGGTCAATGATAGGCAGTCTATTGTACATCACAGCATCTCGTACAGACATAATTCATGTTGTTGGGATGGTAGGAAGATATCATTCTGCACCAAAACAGAGTCATTTGCTAGCTGTCAAAAGGATATTCATATATTTGAAAGAAATAATGAACTATGGCCTATGGTAACCTAAGAATAATAATTTTCAATTATCAGTCTACTTAGATGCTGATTGGGCTAACTGCGTGGATGAAAGGAAAAGCACGAGTGGAGGTGCGTTCTTCTTAGGAGATTCTCTAGTAGCATGGTTGAGTAAAAAACAAGGTTCCATTTCTTTATCAACTACATAGGCAGAGTACATTGTTGCTGCTACCTGTTGCACTCATGTATTATGGATGATTCAAACACTTGCAAACTTTGAGGTAAAATACGTTGCACCGATCCCAATTCATTGTGATAACACTAGTGCCATCAGTGTGTCCAAGAATCCTATATTCCACTCCAAGACCAAGCATATTCCCATAAAATACCATTTTCTGAGAGAGCAGGTCACCAATCAGATTATTCAGGTCCATTACACTCGAACCACAGAACAAATTGTAGACATCTTTACTAAACCCCTAGCCAAGGCACCATTTGAATATCTCCGACAGAAGCTAGGTGTCATCCTGTCTCACACCTAAGAGAGTCCATCCTGTTAGGGGGAGTTTTGTATTGACTAAATATCTGATACCTCCTAAAAATACTGCAACAACTCAGGGGGAGCATGTTCTCTTTGACATTGATGTCAAAGGGGGAGAAAAGGAGTGGTATGAACCAAATGCTATAGTTGGAGGTCCAAACAGATTAGCGCAGTCATTCAGGGTTGCCATCAATGCCAAAGGAGGAGATTGTTGGCATGTTTATAGGCAAGTGTGCTTGTAATTGATGGAAAGATCAGAGTATGCAGCGATGGAAAAACAGGGACAATGTAAGCCCGGAAAGAGAAGCAATAGCGATCTTTGGATCCCATTGAGAATTCCCGATGAACGTCAGATCTAAGCCCGAGGTCTGACCGGCGTTGGATCCAGGAGAACCTGCACATTCTTTAAAGAACAAGGTGAAGCGGGGTTACAAAATCCTGAAGGCAGGAGGATAGTTTCGGATACCAGGAGTTGGAAGAGTCTAGACTCTTCATCATCATGAGTCCTAGAATCGCAAAATGTGAAACACCAAAATCCTGAAAGCAGGAGGATAGTTTCAGATATCGAGAATTGGAAGAGTCTAGACTCTTCATCATCAGGAGTCCTGGAATCACGAAATGCAAAACCCCCAAAACCCGAAACAGGCACATCAATTGGAGGTTCGGAAACCGGAAGTTGGAGGAGTCAAGAGTTGAGACTCTTCAACACAGGAGTCCCAAAGAGCCAAAATGAGAAATGCCAAAAATCCCAAAATAGGCACATTAACCAGAGTTTTAGATACCGGGAGTTGGAGGAGTCAAGAGTCGAGACTCTTCATCACAGGAGTCTCAAAGTCATGAAATGCAAAACTTTGAAACACCTTTTTGTATATATTTTAGATACTGGGAGATGGAGTGTCAAAACACTTCATCACAAGGAATGCCAGAATGTCGAAATGTCGAAATGTGAAAAATACCTTTTGGTGTTAGCTTCGGATACTGGGAGTTGGAGTGTTGAAACACTTTGCAATAGGAATGCCGAAATGACGAAGCGTCGAAATGCATTTTCGAATAAGGCTATGGTCACCACCGGTGGTCACATCGTCAAAGAGTTGTAGAGAAGAGCTCGAAGAGACAAGCTCCATTTCGTAGTTTTAGACATGGAGAGTCGAGATGACTCATCACAGAATCCCTGAAACACGAAATGCAAAATACATGTTCAAAATTGTCGCTTGGTCATAACCCATGGTCACATCGACGAAGGATCAAGGGAGGAGGTAGCATGAAGCTAATATCCATTTTGGAGATCGCGACTTGGAGAGTCAAGATGCCTCACCACAGGGATGCCAAAAAGCTGAATACTGGAATGCCAAAACGTCGAAAGGCCAAATTGTGAAATGGTGAAATAAGCATGAGACCCAGCATTTATGATCCAACAATGTAGGTTATTTAGGAATATGATCGAAGGGATACTATTGCTCTTCACAGTTAATCAGTCAGTGGTGATTCAATTGTTGAAGAAGTCTTTGAAGGTTCATAGTGTAACTGCTAGAAACTACTGATTATTTCTGCCAGAGGACTCGAAGAGACTTCTGTCTGATTGCCAGAGGAGCTAAAGAGTCTCAAGGAATCTTCTAGTGGAATGAAGACTGTTTGTAGAGGAAATTGACAGATGGATGAGCGTTGAAGCCTGTAACTACAACAGAGAGGATGAGCTTCACTGGGACAGAGAAGACAAAGAGTCTCGATTGTTGGAGAGGCTAAGTAATCTTAGCATAACACCCAGTGATGATGGAAACATGGGTTTAACAGCCAAAGAAGCTGAAGAGTTGCAATGATGAATAGGCAGAGAACTTGACATGAAGAGCATGTAGAAGCATTGTGCATAGTGCATGCACAATGTGCACAGAGACTATAAGAAGGCAGAAGAAAGAAGAGATGATGGATGTTGTTGAGGGGGATTCAAGAGTGTAGAAGGAGGAGTGTGCAGCAACTGAAATACAGAGAAGAGGAATGGTGCATTGAATGGGCATGGGGCATAGAGCATAAAAGGAAAAAGCACAGAAAGCTCAAGGCATGTGTGTAGCAAGACAGTGAGACACTAAAGGAAGGTTGAGGTGCTCTTGTAGAGAAAAATAGAAGATCAAAAATCAAAAGAAGATGCAGACAGAGAAACACTGATACAGGAGAGCAAAGCAGCATAGAAAAACAATGATAAGCTTGGTAAGCCAATGATAAATATTGTATCACTGTGATAAATTTATATATAGCAAAATTTATATTCCAGGGTGGAAGGGAGGTGCTAGGGAGGACTGTTGTCCTTAGAGGTTCAAGTGGGTGCTTGAACATAGGGATATGTAGCTTCCATCTGGTTGCAGCCAAAGAAACCAGGGTGGCAGGGTGGTGCAAGGGAGAACTATTGTTCTATGTTATACAGGTTGGTGCCTGTGTGATTGGAAGTTGGTGCTTCCATCCAATTGGTGCTGGAACACTTAGGAAGTTGGTGCTTCCTTCTAGTGGGTGCTAGAGAAACTAGGGAGTTGGTACTTACTTCTAGTAGGTGTTAAAGAAAACAGAGAGTTGGTGCTCTCAGCAAGTTGCAACTTGCAAAACAGAGGTTTTATCCTCATTATGAGTTGGTTCTCATAAGTATGATAATTTACAGAATGTAAATATTACTTATCATATAAAGAAGAGGAGGTTTTTACCCTTTATGGATTTCCTAAGGAAATATTTGTCTCTATATATTTCATATGTGTGAATGATGTTGAATGTTCTATTGCTTACTTCCCTGCATTATTGTTATTGTCTTTCAATGCTCTCCAAAGATTTTAAAATAAGCATAATTGTTTAAGCTCGGTAACAAATGATTCACTCCCCCCCATCTCAATTTTCCAACACACTATACCTTTACAATCCCTATGGCTTGATTCCAGAGTTGTTTTCTCTTCTAGTGCAATATGCACATCGGATGCACTTGTAAGACACTGTCTTGCTCCACCTGAATCACATTCCAATCGATTAGATGATTAGCATCAGGTATATATTTATTAAGCAATGACACATGAAACACATTATGTACAGTCATGGATGAAGGTAATGCAAGCCTATATACAATGTATATATATGTAAATACAGGCAATTCTAATAACATTATAACCTGTATACAAGATACACAATCATACAATAAATAGAGAATTGTACTTATATTTTGATTGAGAAGACCTTCCACATTAACATGGTCTAGACCAAGGTACCAAACCTCAACATCACTCCAACCAATGCTCTCTCTTTCCCCACATGCTTGTCCCACCCCAGCAGTGTACACCTTCACTGTCACATAGTCCATCGACTACTACACCTCCCTTTCCTTGGGCTTCAGCAACAAGGCGACTCAAGAATTCTCAAAGCACCATGCCTCCAAGAGTTCCAACTACCCTCAAGGTATCCAAGTACCCTCTTGGACTCTTACCGGGTAACCTATCCCCACACTTTTCCCTCCAAGGCTTCAACCTTCTCCAAGATAACCCAAGGAGAAGTGTATACACACTCAGATCCACCAGGGATCCACAGGGTAAGATCTGTTGTCTCCAATCAACATCTTCCCCGAGCTACTCTTTGTAGTCAACATCATCTCATCTGCATCATCCACATGCAGTTATCATGAGAAAACATAAAAGAATTTATTTATAAACTCAAACTTAGTTCAAAGGGAATTCATCTTTTTCCCAAAACATGAAATTCTATTTCATAATTCATCTTGGTTGTTGCCATATTATGAATGAAACCATCCTTGTGGTTTTCCATAGGCACCAAATTGCATACCATTTTCCTGTAATGCTTCATCTTGCATACAACCAACAAATTTTTAGTATTTCTTGTACATCATAATTCAATTGCAGTATGTACAAAACCATATGCAGTGAATTTAGAATTTCTTGCACCTAGTAATTCAATTATAATTACCAAACAATTTAACAAAATAGAACGACTCATCATTCTATGGATATTCATGTTCACAGTAATATATGTAAGTTCATTAATTCTTTTTCTGAACAAGAAAATTTTCCTGTAGTCAATGATCATGTGACTAGTTGAATTGCAACTTTCATGTTGCAATGTCCAACAACTCCTGAAATGTCCTCAACTTCATGAGTTCACAACATTTCAGTTGTTAGTAACAATTATTTCCATGCAATAATATATATGCATGTACTTACAAAACATATTCAACCATTGCATTTAGTATACAATTCTATCACTTACTATGCATGAGTGCAATTCTCAATGCATACTTATTCAATGAACCTTGCATTGAATTACATAATTCTCTTTATCTCAGTCATGTATCTCACCATCCATGAGTTGGAATTCTGGCCAATGTGTTGACACATTCTACACACACTTCCTATTGTCTTCCCAATTAATTGGATGCCTTCCTTTTTGACCCAGACACTACACCAAGAATATAATTTTGTTGTGTTCATTAGTGTTAGCAAAAAGGTTGTAGTCCAAGTTTTATTTAAAGGTAGGAAGATTTTAGTACATGTGTGACTCATAACCTTTTCATATTCGTACCTTTCCATATCCAATCATGTCCCGGTCTCATACATGACTAGCTTACTTGCATTCCTTCCTATAACAAGTTCTTATCTTTTAATTCTTTGGTTACTACCCCATAACCAAATTGACATGACATTCTACTATGTCAGTGTGTGCATTCAAAAGCTAAAAAGATTTGAATTAATACATGCCTCCAACCTTTACCACATCTAGTGGTATGCACTCAATAATATAAACCTGTGATTTTATAAAAATATCTTTGGCTGAGGAAATTCTTACCTAAATTTCCTTTCAACAACTATGCAAAAAGAGTAATAAAAACTCATACCTGCATGACTGCAATTAATAAATTTTATACTACCTCAAAGTCTGATGGTAGTAGAAGATTTCATTCTTCTTTTATAAAACTTATAACCAACACTTCAGCTCTATGTTTCTTCCTTCCTTATGCAACAAAATCACCAACAACACTTGCAAACATGCAAGAATTCTTTCCTCTGGCTGACTCAACAAGTTGTAACATACTTTTTTCCACAAAAATTGAAGCAACTTCCTTCTCCCTATACAACTTTTCCTTGTTGAACCCAGAATTCTTCAATTCTTCCCAGATTCCTTAATATTCTTGTGCTTTCAGTGTAGTCACTGTACATGAATATTTATGCCCTGAGTGCTTTCGACGCAGTGTCCCTACCTCAGCGGGGTCTACTGACATCCTAATCAAAGGATCTTTCAATATTCTTAGTTGAATTGACTCTTCGGGCTCATGATTGAACCCAAAACAATTATACACACCCCCCTTTTCTCCTTTAGGGACAGGACCTAACAGATTAGTGGGCTATTCTTGTGCGCTTCCAAAAATCCAAGTTTTAGGTGTTATCCCCTTTTTCATTAGCCATTTCCTTCATAGGACCGTGTTCTATGACCTCATGGAAAACTATGATTGTGGGCATGGGAAAGAGTAGTTCTAGGCCAACCCTCTTTTCACCCCACAATTTACCTCCAACTGTCATGTATCACTTTGTTAAAAATGTGGTATAAATTGTGGCCCACTTTCAGATTTTTAACATCCGAGCAATTTCCAGCCCTGCAATCTAGCTCGTCCGTCGATCTCCAATCCATTAGCTATTATCTGCAATCAATGGTTGTTGTCTATCTCCCCTTTTCTACCTTATTTCCTCCTTCCACACACGATCCTAGATCTACACGATATTTTGACACGTAGCTACCTTCCAAATCAATGGCTACGGTTGATTCCGTCTCTGTGGCCCTCGAGAGTTTCAACTCTCAACTGTCTGGTTTTCCCCATATGACAATATTCTGAAGTGGAATATATATTGACACCTATCCTCAAAAATTGGATGGTTCTAATGAAATTCGGCTCTTCGGCCTTTGGGAGTTCTCACATCTCAACACACAAAGGTCTCTGTAGTGAATTTCCCTGGAGTGACAGATCTTTTGACACGCATCCTCTCTAAATCAACAAACATGATTCTCTTCAGGACTTCGGCTCTTTTCAACCAATACTAGATCAACGGTCCTTCGACCTCCTCCTCGATCAACAATCGAGATCTCCTTTGAGACTTCGGCACTTTCATCCTCTGCTTTCCTCTGGAGTTCCAGATTTGGCACCATGCATCTAGTTTCATATCAACAGCCAAGATTTACTTTGAATTTTTCTCCTCCTCCTTGTCCATAAACTTCTAAAGTTGTACATCTTACGCCACCTATCCTCCTTGAAGATGGACAGCCCCAAATCACTTCAGGACTTTGACAAGTCTACTTCTCTTTTGCACACAAGGGTTAAGTCTCATGCACTTACCTCTGGATCCAATGGTTGTTGTTCCTTTTCACTCAAACCTAACAGATGGGATTCATTCCTCTCCTCTGCACTTCCTTTGTTCTTATAGACACTAATCTAATGGTCCAGGATCCTCCCCACAACCGATCTGATGGTTGTTGTCTCTCCTCCTCCTAATATTTTGACTTCTTCCACCTTGGAATATTTTTTCAGTGTTCAAAGGCTTCGGTCTTTGACTTCTTTCCTGTGAGTCTGCCTCTTGTATCTCATCTTTTCTCTCGTAAGAGTTATCTCTTCTGAGATTTAGGACTTAGAATGATTTTGTCTCCCACGTACTCCTTTAGTTATCTCTTCTAAGATTTTCAATTTACTCATTATCCTAAGGGTCTCGGCCCTTTTGTTTCCTTTCAAAGGAAAACTTCGTGCCCTCCTGGCAACCTTATGCTCAAAGCACACCTTTCTAAGAATTTTCTATAAATTTTTCAAGAACTCTGTGAGTATCTTCCCCTGATACTCTTCTCCCTAAAATTGATAAAGATTTATCTTTATGCACACTTGTACTCATTCGATGCCCACCTGGTAGATCCCTACAAAGTTCTCAATGAATCTATTTCTCTCTAAAATCAACGCAGAGTTCTTCCTTTGCACTCCTTGCACTTCTGTTGATGAAGGTTCAATGCTATCTCTCCTAATCTTCTTTGAGGTTAACTTACCTCAGTCAACAAACTCCTTGCGGACAATGTGCACTGCTTTCACTCGAAAACTCAAAGAAGAGAAACAATTGAAACTTATTCAATACTTCACCACTTTACACATTCAGACCAATCTGATTTAAGAAAACATTCAAATTTCATTTTCTTTCCGATATCTTCACTGATCTGTAATCATTTTCGTGCACTAGCCCATTTGTCTCAATCCCCAACCCATGTGACCATGGGTCATGACCAAGCGCTAGATCACTAGGTGCTTACTTGGGCCTTCGACCATGGGCTTGGGAAGATTTCCAAGAACCACACAAAAATCTCTCAGAGTTCCATATTACCGAACTCACGAAGTAGGATGGATCAACCATCCACGTCTACTCATCTTCCGACGACTGAAACTTACTATGGAACTTCAGGTGTTTGAGTTCTGATTCTTCGGGTCTTCGGAGATTCGAAGCTTCAGAGGATCTCACATCCACACATCTGAACTGTTAATCTCTGAACATTCCCAATCACCTTTGGTGACATCATTATGTCACATCACTTAACGTTTTCCAACTGCGGGGGCATGCGGTATAATTTTGGAGTAACCTTCCTTTTGTCCCATGATTCTTCTGACATTGACATGTAACCCCTCGATGAAACTGTGGTTTGGATTGAGGTACCGCCTTGGAGAATTAAATGCCATGCAACTTGGGTCCCCTCAATGCCTCCTAGCCATCGATCTTGATGTATTGTGATCAACGCCAATGTGGGTCCTCCGACCTTTAACTATGTTACATAACCTTAGCCCCACTAGCCATGCTCATACAAAAAGACACATGGCGAAATACTAGCGGTTGACTCGTGGCCCAATGAGATGAATGTCACACGTCACGTTCCATATGGCATTTCAAACTTCCATGGGTTCGAAACCCACTGACATATAGCAGACATCCCTTGTGTCCACCTCAATCCAAGTGACGTCATCATGACTCACTCCTTCAGCTCTTGAGGAGCTTTTGCCCTTCACTACTGCATTTGACCTTTTAACATTGGCTTGATCCAATGTTTGAGCTCTCCTCTCCAGATCTATGATGTAGATCCACTTCGGAGCTTCGGGCTTCATCCCTTCTCTTATTTTTGGCATTAGACTTCACTGAACTCGCGAAGTCTGAAGGGATTCCAATTTAACCGTTCTACACCTTCTCCAGATCTGATGGTCATAAAGGATTTCCCTTCCTCTCGAACAGATCCTACGGTGCAGAAAAAACTTTTTTACTCTACGGATTTCCAAAGGAATTCACGGCTAACTACCTCACAACATTACCAGATCTGACTGTCATGAAGGATTTTCCTTCTCCCGAACAGATCCTAAGTTCCACATTACTTTGTGGACCAATATGACTTCTGTTATGGTTTTATGAAAGTGCTACTCCTCCTGAGGTTCGTAACATGTCCAAGGTAACTTATTGGTAGTCAAGAAGGTTTTGAGGTTCGAAATTGGTCCTCCAGACATAATTTCCACTTGAACCTTGAGTTGAATGACCACTTATCTAGTGCATCCAGGCTCAACGTTGAAACCATGCTCTGATACCATTTTGTAACATCCCCAACCATCCACAAGTCGGGAAATGTTACTATGCAGACGCTTCACTTAGCTCTGATACTATTTTGTAACATCCTTGACCATCCACAAGTCAGACAATGCTACCACTAAGGAACATTCTCATACATATATATAATATGCATATTTAATGAAACTTAACCAAAAAATACAGAGTAATCACATAATTACTGCTAACATACATAATTAATGGAATTAACATCAATTCATACATGCAACAAAATACATGAAAACATACAAGCATCACATGCATGCATTTAATTGAAATTAAACACATAATGATACATATCTTTGAAACTGGAGTAACTCCACCAACTACGTGCAGACCTTACACGAACCTACCAGCCTTATACCATGCTTCTCATCATGATCAGCAGTGGGTCACCCCCAAGTTGGGACAAAGCTCCACCCAGGGCAAGGGAATCCTACACTAGGTTGAGGTTACATGAATACTGCACAGTGCAACCAGAAGGATTCTTTCCAGGAGCCTTCTTATGGCCACTACTCAAGGACTCTCATTCCCCACATTCCTGTTCCACCCAAGAGTATACACCTTCACAAGCAAAGTCCATCAGTTTCTTCACCTCCCTCTCTGGGTCTTGGCAACAGCCAGATCAAGAATTCTCAGAGCTCCATAGTTGGTGCTCGACTCTCTCTGGGAGAAAACCACTTCCAAAAAAAATCTCTCAGCTATGAGAGTTTCGCACAGTCCTGACAACCTGCCTCTTCATCCATGGGCCTGAAAACCTGCTTCTTCAACCAGTTTCAACTCAATTCTCACAAGGTGAGGATAACAACCACTGGTATTTACAACTCAGGAAAATAGAAGGCAACAGGCCACACTCAGTCTAGGAACTATGTGGCCACAACCGCTAACAACTATGACACACACATGAAACAGACATATACATGATGCTTGGGCTTCACAAAATATGTGGCTCAGTCCATCATCTCTCACTAGGTTCAGGATACATGAACAGAGGACAAAACACAGAACGACTCACGCATTTTAGGTCTCAGGTGTGCGCGTGAATATTGTAAAGGTAGAATACAAAGTCTTTTAGGTTCATAATATCGATGGAATAATGACCAACGAACCCATGCAGAGGTTGGGAGAATGACCCCCCAACATGGCTGAATCATGAGTTTTAACTACATGTGCCCAGGTCAACAGTTGTCTTCCTGGAGCCGCATGAGTTCCACTTAGCACATGTTCCCTTTACAGGAACTTAGGACAACACTCAACACGTCCACCTTAGCCTTCAGAAAATAATAATAAATTATTATACCCTTTAGAGGTAAGCCCCCTAGCTTAGCCCCTAGGCCCACACACTTAGCCTCCTCCCTTACCCAACCTTCTAGAATATTAGTCCCCCATCACTCTTTCTTCATGGTTGGTCTGTACACATTGATGTTTATATTTTATTAATGATCTACATAATTGCATATATAAAATTAGTCTCGTAGCCTTTAACACTTAGGCTCTTTGGCCTAATAAACACATAAGCCCACCAAATTATATACACTTGGTTCACCAGCCTATAAACATGATTACAATTCATAATAAAATTGGGGCACTACTGGGGGATATTACAATACTTGTGCCAGATATTTTAGTGGTGTGTGGGTTATCATCTCATCTATATCTAACATGTTGGGTGTAACTATGAAGGTCGAGCTCACATGCGCTATAGTTTGGATGGTATCTTGCTCGTTCTGCGTGGTCCTTGCCTCTTCTTATGTTCCTACTGATACTTAATTTGTCCCTCTTCCAGCTCTATGCACTCCTCTGATTTATTCTAGGACATGCCCTATATCAGCCAGCCCATCCTAAATTCGACCGCTTTGTTATTGGGCGTCTTCGAACTCCTCCGCTGCGCATTCCTTTAATTTTTCATCCACGAGGTTGATGTTGTCCTTAGTGATCGTATACTTAGGCAGTTTTTGGGGTCCCTTGGACTTCTTCCATGAACCCCCTGTATGTATTATTGGCCTCTTGGGTTGCATTGTTTCCTGTGGGGTGACTGTCGAGGGGGTTTCTTATGTTGTTGTATACCCCATTCCTTCTTCTCTTGTTGTTGGGGTAGTTTCCTTTTTCCTTGCCTATTCATCTTTATTTGGTGCACTTCCCTTCTTTTGTTGCATTGGATTCTAAGGTAATTTCATCTTTTTAGGCGAAGATTTATGTCTTGTAGGTGTCTTGGTGGACCCTGCGTCTACCTCTGTACCCTTAGGTACTTCTTGAGTTAAGACTAGAATCTTAACTTCATCATGCCAATATCTCATGGCCTTTTATACGTCTTCTTCCATGATGTAGTATCTTAATTGTACCCATTCCTTGCCTGGATCCTTGTGCGCTTAGATCCACATGTTGCACCTTAACGCTTTGAAGTTGGTTATGTCTATGAAATGCGCAATCACGTCTGGAGTAATTCTCCAATAATTTGAAATTCTCTCTTGTATTTCACTGAAGTACCTAGAAAATGTACCTTTGTTGGAAATTCTATGTTTGGGGTCCAAGTTTCTCCCCAATGATGTGTATCATGTTGCATGGCACCGACCTATCCATTCCCAAAAATGAGAGTATGGTGGATCCTTCCACCCGATTAATGCGATCAACATAATCATCCATGAGTAGTGGAACTTTGTTCCCAAGTCCTACACATATTTAGAGTCATTCAGGAATAGGTTCAATAAATAGGGGGGAGAGGAGAGCATAGTGCCACTGGCACACTTTGTTGCAGCTATGACGACCCCAATAGGGACTTCCTCCTTGTGGAATTTTAAAAGAATCTTGTAGGCCATAATTTTGGTGGCCATTCACATCATTGATCCTCTTTATAATTATCCTATGCGAGCCCCTCTATGTTCCTTACATTTAATTCATTTCCTCATCTAGGATTTCTCCTTTGTTTTATCATACAGGTATTGTGCAGGACTCTCGCCCATAGTTATTAGAACTTTGATGAAGGAAATTAGTTCTTCGTCTATTGAAACAGGATCTTCCATCCATAATAATTCTCCATGGAGGACCTCCATCAACTTCTTTATGTAGTTGTTTTCCTTTTTCTCCCTGTCGAAGGGGGAAATTTCTAGCAGATTTCAAATGCTCGTGTTGGCCAGGACAGATGCCCATTGTTTTGGCTACAAAATTGGGTCACCAAAGGGGCATGTACCTATGCTATCAAGGTATACTTGGTGTGTAAACTCAGAATTTTCCAGCATCAACCACGTCATGGTCCAAGTACCGTAGTATTTCCATGCATCCTAGAAGGTTAGGCATGACCTACACCCCCTTAGGAATGTGCGGTAGGACTATTGTTGTGTCAATATTTCGACGTGATGACCGTGCCATGGGATTCTTTTCCTTTCTTCTTGGCAGCTCACTTGAGGTCCTCGCCTCCATATATCTCTGCTCAACGTCAGATTCTGGTTGCCCAGTAATATCTTCCACCAAAACCTCCTACTGATATGCGAACCCTGCTCTGTGTGGTTGTCGCAGCGCAACAACTTATTTTTGTACAGTGGTGGACCCATTTCATTTATGGGATCCTTCGACCCTCAAAGGTCTCTATGGGTTGCCTATGTCTTTGTCCTATAGGCCCTGCATGATTTTCTACAGATTGATGTCCATCGAAGCTATTGTTGTGGCTCATGTTTCTTCCTCCACCAGTGTAGTTCTTGATGGTTGTTTGTGTGGTGAGGTAATTGCATCAACATTGACGAATTCCCCCCTTTGTGTGCTTTCTAGATCGACCTCAAACCCTACCATGGGTTTTTCTCACTACTTGGCTCGACACCCCTATCTTTGGTGGTTCCATCGTGGGTACCAGTTGTTATTCTTCAAATGTCTTCGACTGCTTTGCACTATGCACTCGTCTATTCTCCCGTTCTCTATGTGCTCTCTATCTCTGCAATTTCTCAATTTCACAATAAGTTATATTTTTCACATGCTCCCCTTTATATAGAGCCTGTCATCAATGCTATGAATCTTCTTAGAGAAGCTTCCTATGTTGCAATTAATGTGATCGAGTTGTTTGCATATGTTCCATTAAATTTCATAAATATCGCCAATTGGTGCCTTTTTGTCCTAACCATCATTTTTGGTAATTACGATTTTCTAACCGTAACCGTCATTTTTCATATTTCTTATTTTTTTGACCATGACCGTCATTTTTCATATTTCCACTTTTTCTGACCATTGGTCCCTTTTCCAGCACACTGAGCATCTCGATTGTGCGGCGTATTTCTATTGTAGCCTTTCCTTAATGTGCAGTGTATCACCTGTATATTACACACATATATTAATTTTTTTCTTTCATCGCATTGAGTCCCTTTTTGTGTTGCACGTTGTATTTTCCAG
>JZKD02S0176476.1:335643-354868 GCA_000966675.3 Picea glauca
TTTATTTCACTGAAGTACCTGGAAAATGTACTTGTGTTGGTACTTTTATGTTTGGGGTCCGAGTTGCTACCAATGATGTGTATTGTGTTGTTTGGAAAATACCTATGAGATCACAAAAATGAGAGTATGGGGACTCCTTCCACCCAATTAATGCAATCAAAATGACCAACCATGAGTAGTGGAACTCTGTTCCCAAGTCCTATGCATCTTGGTAGTAATCAAGGAATAGGTTCAATAAATATGGGGCCCAACTGAGAAGATTGCCACTGACGCACTACGTTACTACTGCGATGACCCTGACAGGGACTTCCTCCTTGCGTCATTTTTAGAGCATCTTAAAAGCCATGAGATTGGTGGCCATTCTCATCACTACATCGCTGATCCTTTTTATAATGATCTCGCGCAAGACCCTCTCTGTGCCATATTTTTTCTTCATTTCCTTGACGAGGGATTTCTCCTTAGTTTTGTCATCAAGGTACTGCGTGGGACTCTCGCCCATAGTTGGAAAACATATTATGAAGTAAATGAGTTCTACATCTATTGACATAGGCTCATCCAGCCATAAGAATCCTCCATGGAGGACCGCCAACAACTTCTTGACGCAGTTGTTTGCCTCCTCCCCCCTGCCAAAGTGGGGAATTTATAGCAGATTTAAAATTCACGTGTTGTCCAAGATGGCTTACCATTGTTTTGGATGCAAAATTGGGTCACCAAAGGGGCATGTGCCTATGTTATCGAGGTATTCTTGCTATCAAAACTTTAGGAATTTTCCAATATCAGCCACATCATGGTCCGAGTACCATAGTATTTCCACGCATCCTAGTCGGTTAGGCATGACCTGCACCTCCTCAAGAATGCATGGTAGGACTATTGTTGCATCAGGATGCCAGGGTGGTGACCATGCCAAGGGTTTCTTGTCATTTCTTCTTGGTGACTTACTTGAGGTCCTAGCCTCCATCTTTCTCTACTCGGTGTTAGATTCTAGACAGTCGGTAATATCTTCTGCCAAACCCTCCTGCTACTACATAGACCCTTATATGTGTGGTTGTCTCAATGTGACATCTTCTGTTTGTACCGTGGTGGCCCCATTTCCTCTATACGTTCCTTCGGCCCCCACAGGTCTTTGTGGTTTGCTTGTGTCTTTGGTCTGTCGGCCCTGTGCACTTTCCTGAGGATCGATGTCCATGGAAGTTGTTGTTTTGGCTCGTATTTCTTCTTCCACCAGTGTAGGACTTGTTGTTTATTCATGTGGTGAGGGAATTGTGTCAACATCGATGAATTCCCCTCTATGTGTGGTTTCTGGCTCGACCTCGCTGGTTTCCTAAGGCCCTCTAACCATTCTATGGGTTTTCCTTGCTTCTTGGCTTGACAAACCCATCTTTGGTGGTTCCATCATGGGTATCAGTTTGTTTTTGCTAATTGGATTCAACTGTTCCGCACTGTGCACTCATTTATTTTTCTGTGCTCTACGTGCTCTCTATCTCTACAATTTTTCAATTTCAGAATAAGTTATATTTTTCCCACGTTCACCTTTATATAGAGCCTGTCATCAATGATGTGAAGCTTATTAGAGAAGCTTCCCTGGTTGTGATTAATGTGATCGAGTTGTATCTGTACGTTCCATTAAATTTCATAAATACCGCCAATTGGTGCCTTTTTGTTGTAACCACCATTTTTTGTAATTACGCTTTTTCTAACTGTAATAGTCATTTTTCATAATTATGCTTTTTCTAACCATTGGTTCCTTTTCCAATGCACTAAGCATCTTGAGTGCACAACATATTTCTGTTGTAGCCTTTCCTTAGTGTGCAGTGTATCTCCTATATATTGCGCCCGAACATTCCTTTTTTTCTTTCGTCGCACTGAGTCCCATTTTGTGTTGCACGTTGTATTTTCCAGTATATATATATATATATATATATATATATATTCCTTTTTTTTTCTACTATACTACACTATGTACATTCTTTCTTATTGCACTTATAATTTTGAAGTGTTAGGAGGTCGACTGTCCCTGTACAGTTTTAGTAGACTCCCATTGATCATTCATTTTATATCTTCTTCTATGAGATCCTTTAGTTGTACATCTCCCCCATATGTGATAGTGTTTACTTCATAGGGCCCTAGCCAATGCATTCTGAACTTACCAGGATGTTGCAAAACATTACTATCATAGAGTAAGACTAGGTCTCCTTCCTTGACATTCTTCCTCTTAATATGTTTGTCATGCCAATATTTGTCTCTTTCTTTCTATACCTCTTGGTGAAATCCTTCTAGAATCCTATATTTTTCCATTTCCATGAGCTGACTTAGCCTTTCTTTTACTACACCTCATTCTGTCATGTTGGTAATTGTTGGGACTCGCAGACTAGGTACCAAAAATTCTAAATGCACCATTGCTTCCTGTCCATACACTAACCTAAATGGTGTTTGTCTTGTCAATTTTTTTCATGTAGTCTTGTATTCCCACAATACTGCTGGTATCTTCAAATCCCAATCATCCCTATTTACATTGCAAATCTTAGTTAAGAAATTTTCTAGGATCTTATTGAAGGCTTCCACTTTTCCATTTCCTTGAGGATGGTATGGTGTACTCGTCTGATGATAGACTTCAAACTTATGAGTCATATCCTTGATAGTATTGTTAATAAAGTGAGTTCCATGATCACTCATCAAAATCCTTGGACAACCAAATCTAGTGATCACTTGCTCAAACAAGAAGTGTGTTGTTTTCTTTGCACTGCAATATTTGACTAATGTTGCTTCTGCCCATCTTGTTAAGTATTTTGTTGTGATAATGATATACCTTTCTCCTGACCTCTTTGTTGGTGGGTTAATTGGTCCCACAAAATCTATTTCCCATTTTTCAAATAACTACAATGTTACTTGTGGTCTTAGGGGCATTGCATCCCGTCTATTAGGTTTACCAACCCTCTGAAAAACATTTCATCTCTATCAATAGTCCTTACCATCTCTATGAATTGTTGGCCACCATAGGCCTATGCACAATACCTTCTGCACAACAACTTTTCCTGCATAATGTCCTCCAGTTATTCCCTCACGAGCTTCTTCCAAAATTATGGGCCTTTCATGTTCTAAGATGCACCTTCTCAATATTTTGTCTTCTCCCATATTATATAAGTGTCCTGCAATCAATTGAGAGTCCGCATATCTAACAACCATATTTTTCTTTTGCGCAGTGTTAAAATCTTGTGGCATAATCCATGTACTCAAGTATTCAATAATGTCAACAAAATATTCACCAGCTACCTGTACTGAAAATAATTTCGCATTAGGGAAGTTGCATTCCAATTTGGTAGGTTCTTCTCCATTGGTTACCCTTGACAGGTGATCAGGTATTGCATTTATCTTCCCTGGTTTGACTATTAATTCAAGGTCAAATTCTTGAAATAAAAGTATCCATCGATATATCCTCCCCCCCAAAACTGGCTTCTTCACTAGGTATTTGAGGGCTGACTGATCTATGAACATCTTAAAGTTTTTTCCCAGTAAGTAATTTCTGAACTTCTGAAGTGTATAGACCATAACTAGGCCTTCTCTTTTTGTATTATTGTAGTTATTCTATGATTCTGATAGTTTTCTTCTTGTAAATGCTATATGATAATCCAATTCCCCTACTCCTGGTTGTGCCATAATTTCTCCAAGTGCTATAGTTGATGCATCTGCATGCACATGGAATGTTTTTTCCCAATATGGGAATACTAGGATAGGTGTTTTTACCATATTTTCTTTTAGGGTGTCCAAACCTTATTGACAATCCTCATTCCACTAGAATTTAGTATCTTTATTTAATAGTTTCTCCTTTGGCACAATGATATGTGCATACCCTTTTATAAAAAAATTGTAGTAGCATGTATGTCCCAATGTTTCTCTCAACTGACACACTGATTTTGGTGGTGGTAAATTGACAATCACTGCAATCTTGGCTAGATATACTAGAAAACCTTGTTTGTGCACTATGTGTACCAACAATATTCCAAAAGGTGTCCCAAAGATGCACTTATTGATATTCAATGACATTTGACAGTGTCTGCATATTTCCAACATCATCCTTAACACCTTCACATTATCTTTTAGTAGATTGTATGTGGTCGATTCATCCAGATACACTTCTAGAAACTAATGTATGAACTCCTTAAATGTAGCTAATACTACCCTTGAAAATATGGTTGGTGCATTCTTCATTTCAAAAGGCATGACTATGTACTAGTAGGAACCCCATTCTTTGGAAAAAGTGGTCTTTTACCTATCTTATTGAGATATCTTGATCTGATGGTATCCTGAGAATCCATCTGTAAATGAGTATGCTTTGTGGCCTCCTACATTCTCTAATACCTCATATGTGAAAGGGGTGGGGAAAGGGTCATGTAGGAAAGAATCATTCAGTTTTCTCATGTCTACACAAATCCTTATCCTCCCTTGTTTCTTTTCTTGCACTACCATAGGGCTTATCCATTCATATTCCTCCATTGGTTCTATGGTTTTAGCTTCTAACATTCTATCAATTTCTTCTTTCACTTTCTTCTTATATATTGGATTCAATCTATACGGTCTTTGTCTGATATATCTAGCCTTAGGTTTGAGAGGTATCTTCATCTTTCCTAGCTCTCCTTATATGGATTTCATCTCTGTAAACATTGTTGGGAATGGGTCACTATACTCGCGTAGTAACTCTGTGATTCGTTCCACTATTTTTTCAACCCAGTAGTCTCCAATGATGGCCATTTTGGGACTCTCAGTTTTCCCAATGTTGAATTTCTTCACCTTGATCAACGCAACAAACACTTTTGATTCCATATATGGACCTTCCACCTCAATTTCACCTTCAACTTTTGTAATATGAATATTTCACGAGTGATCCTCACCTGGTGCTTCTTATTCCACATGATAGCATGACAAAAGTTCCTTAATTGTTTGTATGTTCTATTGTTGATACTATGTTATAATCTCAACCTTTGGTTCATAGAAAAATATTACCCCTCTTATATGTTTGAGTGATAAATCCATGTTGGGGTTCTCATATTGAAATGAGAAAGTGACTATAAAATTTTGGTGTAATGTTGTCCATTATGTAGTGCCTCTGCGCAGTTCCTGGTCTACATACTAGTTTGTTGGAATTCCTTCCAATGTGTGGATGAAGTGATGAGGCCATTCCTCTAGTGGTGTCATCCTCCATAGTGTTCTACACTGCTCCAAGTGTTTTGTTGGTTTCTCCTATCCATCGTACCTATGCATCCCAGTGGTCCCCTACTCTGCATCGAATCTAATGTGCAATAGTCTCTTACATTGGTTCCAGTCTTTAACTATCTCTTTGGGAGCACCCCACCATCTTGGAAGTGTTTCCTTGAGTGTAATGTTGAGGGATAAGATCCTTTGGTTCTATAAAACTTCATCTTCATATCTTGTTAGGAATTCTTTTAAGTCATTCACCCCATGAAAATTTGGAGGTTCTCTTATCTTTGTACCCACCCATATTAATGCGTGGTCTATTCTTGTGAACCTTATTGTGGATACTTCATGTAATATTTGGTTCCAATTCTCCAAGATTGTATCCAAATCTGAAGAACATGATGTGATACTCCTCCATCTAATTAATCCATCTACAGTTGGGTTGACATAATATTCTTTGTGCGTGGTGGTTCTGTATAGCTAGTTGATTTCATCCAAATCTAGACAGGTGAGTTCCACAAATATTTCGGCTTCAGATGGATATAGGGGTGAAATGACCAGGTATTATCCTGACTCAAATGCCATCTTCTTTGCCTTGAAGTTGATTATGCCCTGGTTATCAAATTCCCAATCCATCCCAAGAAATGTTGGATAAGATGTTGTACTATCTACTATTTCTATTACTTCAAAATATGCCTTAGTGCACACTCCATCCAAATCTACTATAACACCCTTAAGCCTCCCAATTGGCAGAAATCTATGTTGGTTTGCTAGATTTATTGAACCGGTGAGTAGCCTAACATTGGCTCTCCCATGCACTGCCATGTATTCTTCGGTAAGACATTTACTTCAGATATAAGGTCCAATATAACATCTCCCATGTTGAAATCTTCAATATTGGCATTCAATATAAATTCTCTGTTTGTCCTCCTTCTTGCATGGAGGTGATTGAATGTTCTATGTTCTAATTTCCCCTTAGTGTTTGTGTTACATCTATCTATCAGATTCTGTAATATTGTGAAATATGATGTACCTTGAATAATTTAACACAAGAGTGCAGAAAAGTTATGATATTACTTACTTGGTCCCTAGGGTGTACTTCACTAGTGTGGTCCATTGCTGATGGAATTTCATACATGGGTATGGCTTGAGTATGCTGTGGGGAAAATGTAGAAACCACATTTTGCTTTATAACTCTTTCCTGGTCTCCTATAAATTTTCCTTCTCTTTCCTTGCATCGAACTGTTTCTATGGTTCAGTATTCTTCTTCACCCATTGACGTTATGTTGGATCCTGTTGTACTACGTCAGCTCCTATCTCAACTCCTCCATGCATAACTATGTTGATATTTCTTCCATCATCCCTTTCCTCTGAAAAAATACACTGAACATTATGATTGTTGTAATTCCTCTTTTCTTGAATATTTCCCAATAATGTTGGGCAGTCCTCTGTATCATGATCTGTTGCGCGATAGTACATGCATGCTGCAGGTGGAAGTGGAAATTCTCTTGCATAATGTCCTAGGTGCTGGAATTTATGGCACACTACTAGAACTATGCCTCTTCCAAATCTGTCTCTACCTCTTCCTCCACCTCCATATCTAGTTCGTTCTCCTCGTAATGCATTGTACTGAGGAACTTGATTATACTCCTTGGGGTTATACTGTTGTTGTGCGTTATTATACTGAGGTTGCATAGTGTTGTATTGATGCTATGCATTATTATATGGAGGTGGTACCTGGTTAAACTAAGTTACAAATTTCCTTTTCATGATTTATTCCTGCACCCTATAGGTATCTAATGTTCTCTCCCACATCAAGTCCATTGTTCTATAATATTTATCATCATGACCCATTGATTTGCAAAATTTTCAATATGAACTCTTAGGTACTTTTTGATGCTTACGCATCATTGGAAAATGATATGGATAATGTCCATGTGTTTTAAAAATATCTCACCATATTCCTCCTATTGGAAAATGGTTTGGTAGCCATATTTCCATGTACTACACAAAAGTTGGGCACTCATTCTTGTGGTTTCCTTTTGTTATGCATGTGGTACACCAAACAACGTTTTTTTTTCCCCTTTTTGGTTTAATTAAAACGTGAATTTATTCCGATCATCCTTCATCTCCTCTATTGTTGGATCTGTCTTCTGGTACTGGTTATGTTCGATTTGCAGGGATTCCTATAGAGCCTATGCCTGAGTCTAAAATTTTTGCCTCCTCAAAGGGTATTTGTGATTTGGTAATAGGTATTTCACAAAGAGATGTTTATGTTGCATATCAATCATGACATACTTCATCTTACCTTTAATATGTTTAAACCTATGATTGATCTCCCAAATAGAATCACATGGTTTCTTCTTGATTCCAATCATATGATTCATGTATTGATCCTCTGAGCTAGGCTTTGGAAATTCATTTATCAATAACTTCTTGACATTTGCAATTGTCCTTGTTGTTCCTGGTGGACTGTTTGCAACTAAGCTCATGTACCAATCTAGTGCAAGGTATCTTAGCATGATATCTAACTCTGAAAGTTTTGTATACTTATCTCTGATCTGCTTTTCTTGCCAAATATGCTCACAGATAAAAAAGTTCTTTTCAGAATCATTTGATGCTTCTCCCTTGAATTCGGGTAACCTGATGGTTGGATCATGTCCTTCCATATTTAACAATGATGAACTATGACCTTCGTGCACTGTATATACTTGACTACTACTTCCTGAGCTGACTCCTCTAGTCATTTATCCTTGGTTGGGTGCACTTCCTATTGTCTTTCTTCCACTAAAATTCAGTTGTATAAATGATGGTGTTCTTTTCGGTGTATTAGTCACACATGGGTTTATGGGTTCCACACTGATAGTGACATGGATGGGAGTGTTGCCTTCTGTCCCTTCCCTTGGACCTCTTGTATTTCTTTCATATGTTGTGTGTAGGATTTCCTCAATATGCTCCATAACATGAAGATCCTCTACCTCTTCTTCATCACTTGCCAATCGATCTCTCTCTGCTATGGCTCTCTTCTTATTATTCTTCTTATATTGGTAGGGTAATCCACTATGCATTTTTTTAGTTGTTTCCATGATATGCTTGATTTTATCTTCCTCCATCACAATTCATTCAAAGGCCTCCTCCTTCTTTCCTTTATCCATTTCTTCAACTCTTGTGAGTGCTTCCCTCCTTCCCCCATGCACATAGGGAATTTTAGCTTTTTGAATTCATAGTCATTACACCTTTGTTATACAGTAAGATATTTATGGAAGTATACAAAAATCTAATATACCTTCCTCGTGTTCCTCTCATAAACTCTTTCTCTTCTACATTGTAAGACTTCGAAGTCTCTACTGCAAATTATGTGATAAATCCTACAACAATATTGTCTAACCCAAAATCTATTGTGTGCATGAATTTGTTATCAACTTGTTGTAACTGTGCGATTTCCACAGGATTCCACTCTATATGTATGATCTGATTTTTCGTGTGGTTGTATTTCAATGTCACTATCCACTACTATAACACATGTGGGAAATCACAGAAAAATACTTCATGCAAGTGACTCATTAATTTCGTACTTGTCCAGATATTTGTGCAGTGTTATTTTAGGGGTTCTGTTGTCTTTCTGTGCAAACTCAAGCTCCTTTTTCTTTAACTAGTTGTCGATATTTTTCTTTCATTGGATTCCACGATCTGAACATTCATTTCTATAGTTTCAATTTATGCATGATTCTTTCATGGATCCTACTCACTTAATCCCATGCAATTTCAACCGACAACATAACCATTTGTTGGTTACTACTCTCTTTTCCTACTCCTTAGGTTGACCCAAGTTCAGATCTGAGCAAGATTCCAACAAACCCCTCTAAAAATACCATCCCTCCTAGTAAACCAGAAGGAAAAATACCATCCCTCCTAGTTTTTTACCATGACTAAAAATACACAGATTTTGTGTACAACTCATCTCTTTGTAATTTTATCTCGAACATAATAAAATAATCACATTTAAATGGTGCTACATGAGAATTAATGAATTATTCTCTTGGGTATCTTTGTTATGAGATACAATTCTATATTAATACTCTATTGAAGTATATTTTGACCCCGTAGCACCCATCCACATAATTTATTCCTTGTTCGGTGTTTAATTTTCATGTTGGTTGATTTCCTCTTTTCTTAGGTGATTTATTATTTGTTTGAGGCATTTTATTTATTATTGGGTGTGTTTAATGCTACTTGGGAATTTCCCTTTCATCCATCGGTCATACAGAAGCCATATGGGAATACAAACTACACACACCAAGAATTAATTGTTAGTCGAATTTATATATCTCTTGGAAATTTTTATCATTGATGAGATTCTAAATTTGTCCTTGCATTGTTTTATTTGATGTGGGTGACAAAAATTTACCCAAGAAGTTTTCAATTGTTGTGGTTTACCAAAATCACCTTGCCAACATTTTTATTTTTTGTTGAAGATCAAATATTCCCTCTAGCTATTTTTTTTCAACTGTTAATCGACTCATTTATCTGAGCTTTCATTTGTTCAAATCAACTACTAGAGTAGTTGACCAAGATTTCATTTGGTCGACCCAACCATTAAAGCATTCGACCGAGCTTTTATTTGGTCGACTCGACCATCAAATCATTCAACCAATATTTCATTTGGTTGACCCAACCATTAAAGCATTTGACTAGGTTTTCATTTTGTCGACCCAACCATCAAAGCATTTGATTGGTCATCCATTGGACCAACTCTAATAGTGGTTGGTTGAAAGGTTTATTATTTGGGCGAATCGACTATTGACTAGTATATTGCAAGAATTACAATCAATCGAAGAAGATCAAGACAAAATATTTAATTTTATTCAGTAGAAGCATCCACATTGGTGAGATGGATGAGCCATATACCTACCATTTATAGATCATATGGTATCAGAGAAAGTTCCAAAGGATTGGCGAACACTTTCACGGTAAACACCCACATATGGTACTAGAACAATGGAAAAGAATTGTTTCCAAGGCTACAAAGAAGCATAGCACCTTCAATAGTGGGGCATCATCGTGAAGAAGATGACAGGGAAGACTCGAAGGTCAAATTGGCTTGGCTAGAGAAAAGGTTTTATACACTGATAGAGTTGGTGACACAACTTCTAGTAATGAAGGGTAAGGAAGCACACTCAACAAAGACTAAGCATGAAGAACATAAGTCCGTCTCGGAAGGCTCCAAATGTGAGAAATTTAGAAACTCAACTAATGAAAACTAATTTTTTTCATCGTCCAATGTTCCTTTTGAAGTTGAAGTGAATATTGAAATATCCATGTTTAATGGAAAAACTAATGGAGAATCCTTGGATATTTGGTTGAAACAATTGGAAGTTTACTTTGGTATTTATCAAATCCAAGAAACACAACAAATCTCCTTTTCATGTTTGAATATGAACATGCATGCTCTGTTGTGGTTGGAGAGTTATATGGATGCAGTAAGGATAAGAAAGAATCACATGGTGATTAAATGGGAGGACTTCAAGGAATTAATCAAGTCTCAATTCTATCCCATAGGCTACAAAGAGGAACAAATCATGAAGTGGTGGTACCTTTGGCAAGAATAGGGACAAGAAGGGAAAGTATATACTTCTGGTTTTAGGAGGTATGGAATTAGGTTGGGTGTTTCTCTCAAAGAACTAGGGGTGGTGATGAATTACCTTGGAGGACTTTTAATCCATATCCGAAGACAATTGTAGCTTCATGGTGTGAAAATCATATATGACACAAGAAATAAGGCTCTCTACATTGATTTCGACTTTAGGAAAAGACAACAACACATCAAACAAGAAGAAATCAACAAGAAAAGAAAAAATAAGAAATCAACCATAGTTGAGAAAAGGAGGGATCCTAATATGCATTGTAAACATTGCAATGTAGATGGAGACAGAGAAGAGAAGTGTTGGAAAATTCATCATGAATTGTGTCAAAAGTGGATAAATTATAAGGGGAAAGAAAATGTAGCTTCTGAAACAAAATAAGAAGAAATGGAAATTACCTATGATCTGGAAAAAGCCATAATTTGCACCAAATTGTAGCAACCAAAGGTGAGTGGAGATAAACATGCATTATTTTGAATAAAATTTCAGGTGAAGAAATGAAACGTAAATTATTTTCTCATTAGTTCTTATCAATGTAATCTAGTTTCTGAAACATTAGTTGATGCGCTCGATCTACAAACCTACGATCTAGTGCATCCAAGTTCACTAGTATGGTTGTTGAAAAATTGGTTTTGATTGATGTCAACCTTAGAAGAATCCCTATAGAAAAGCCCAAAATCCCCTAAAAGTGACAATGATGTTTCCACTTGAATAATCCTTGAATTATCCTTGACATAACTGTATATAAATCCAAAGTGGTCCCCTTATGGTGTATCTTTTAAGTATGGCCCTCACAGGATGGGATAACATGTGGTTATTTCCCCATGTCAAATTTTATTTGTACGCAAATGGAGCCTTAAAGAAGTCCCAAAAGAAATTGAAGAAGCCCCTAAATTCAAGTGAATAAGACCCTAAAACCAATATAAGAATCCCCTTAAGTAAAGTAAATAATCCCATAATTTTGACCATCCTTAATGAAGAGGTGTGACACAAAATTTGTGACCCTTGGTTGCAACTCCCCATGTGGAGAAGACTCATAGAAATAAGAGGATCTTCCCTAATTTTGAATTTGGATCACACCAATTTGACCTATCCATGGAAGATGAGTGAATTTTGTCTTATAGGAGCGAATTTCCAAGGGAAGATGAAGTGAAGAAGGGGAAAATTCCAAGGGAAGATAAAATCTTGTGATTATTTGTTCTATGCTTTTTTTTGAAGGTCATATTGGAATTTTCGATATAATTTTTTTTCTAGAAAGACTCATTTAGTGAAACTTGGAGGAATTTCATAAGAGATATTGAAGAATATTGGGTACAAATTCAAGGTCTTGAATCATTATAGGTTTGGATTTAAACTCAGTGGAAGTTGAGGTAATTAAAATTGGGGTTTTCTTCTTCAAAAGGAGTCATCTTTCAATTTTCACTATAAATTTTTTTCAGAGATGATTGAAGGAGAGAAAATTTGAGGAATTTCATAGACGATATCGAATAATATTGGGTACAATTTTTATATCTTTATTCATTACAAGTATGTAGTTATACTTGTTGGAAGTTTTGGTTTGTGACTAATCCAAAAACTAGTGCCAAACATGTGTTCGAGATAAAACGATTATATTTGAACATTGGTAGGTCCAAATTGAATTCCAATTGTTTCATTAGAAGTATAACATATCCTAATATATGAGGTCCGAGTTTTGGAATCAGAAATAGAAAAGTGATCTCATGGCGAATCTTACAAGGTTGCAGCTTTGAGGTACAAATTTAAGCAGTTTTGTAGGAAAATTTAAGAAGTGATTTTGGGATTGTATTTGAAGGTTGATTTGATATTGTATCATAATTTAAAATATTCCAAGGGGATTGGTGTCTCCTTATAATAGTTTCTCTAAAACTCAGGGAGTGGGTGCTTCCTTCAATTTGGTGCTTGTAAAATCTTGAAACTACTTAAGAAAAGTTTCCATGGTTTTCTCCCAGTTGGGTTTCCACGTAAAAATGTGTGCGTTTATGTGATGATGAATGAAATTATTAATGGTTAATTTTTCTGTAGTGCTTGAAGTTTAAAATTGTTGAAATAACTCTATAATAAATCACCCCACCCCCCTCTCAGTATTCTTGACTATTCTAACAATTGGTATCAAACTCAGTTCCTTCAAGAAAAGTCTAACCACTTGAAGGAAGATAATAGATAATCAAGGAGAATTTACCAAAATGGAGCACCATTATTTGGTTGGAAAAATTATGCTTTTTAAATCATAATAATGAGATCATTTTTGCAGGTAGAGGGATTTGATGTTTGGAAATCTGTAGTAAATGGATACAATGTACCAACTTCTCCCCCAACAAATAATGCTAGGGAAAATATCAGTGAATACAATTCAAAGTCTATAAATTACATTCTAAGAGTTCTAATAGGTTCATAATTTGTTAATGTTATGCATTGTGATTCTTCAAAGGAAATATTAGATAAGATCAAGAACATTTATGAAGGAGATGATAAAGTCAAAGTGGCCAATATTCAGACTTACAAAGGACAATTTGAATATCTGAGAATGAAGGAAGATTAATATATTGCAATTTATTTTGTCTGAGTTGATGAAATTGTGAATACTATAAGAGGATTGGGATAAAAGATTAAAAATTTAGTGATTATGAAAAAGATACTGAGATCTCTCCCAATGATATTTGACCCTAAAATATCATCTCTAGAAGAAATACAAGATTTGGATATGTTGAGCATGGATGAATTACATGGAATACTTACATCATATGAAATGAGAACATAACATGAAAATCCATCCAAAAGGGAAGCAACTTTCAAAGCCTCCAAGAAGAAAAGAAAGAACAAGCCAAGGTCAAAACCCTACTCGAACAATAATGATGATTCAAACAATGAAAATGAAGCTAACTTTGTGAGAAATATGGATAGAGGAAATGGAAAGTACAAAGGTAAGCTTCATTTCAAATTATTTAATTGTGGTAAAGTTGGTCAGTTTTCTTCCAAATGTCCTTATGCAAGGGGTTCAGATAGTGATTAAGAAGAAGTTCCTAAGAAATAAAAGAAATATTAAAAAAGAGACAAGGAAAGAAATAAAGGAATATTTTTTAAAAATAAATTCCTCTATTCAAAAGATGATAGTTCCTCATCCAATGAACATGATGATAGTGACACTGACTCAAGAAGAGTACTCTTCATGGAATTAGAGACTCAAGAGGAAACTACTGTAAATAATGAAGCATACTATGAAGAAGAAGGAGAAATGAATCTCGAGGAAGAATTGATTAGTGCCTTAAGTGATCTAAGAATAACAACAAATAGAAACATGTCTCTCAAAGAAGAGTTAAGTAAACTAAATGAAGCATTTCAAAACCCTAGACAAAATTATGAAGAAGCTAAGACGCTTATCATATATCTAAGGATTCAATTGGAAGAATCAAAGGTGATTTTAGAAAAACTCAAGAGACAACTAGAAGAAAAGAAGTAAATAACAGAGAATTTGAAATCTGAAATAGTCTCACTAAGAAAGGAACTATAGAAGAAGGAAATCCAACTAAAATTTGGGAATATAACCAAAATATTGGCTGAAATCATATGCAATAAGAAACCATTCTATGACAAGTATAGAATTGGATACAAACAAAATAATACTAATGAGGGTTCAAGATCTATGATGACAGGAAATGAAGCATAGAAAATAAGTTATGCATATACTATCAAGGGTTCCATGAAGAAAGAAGAATAAAGCCTCTAAAGGAGGACATACAAAAACCAAAAATAAAGAAGAATCAATAAGATTAATGTGCATTCATAGGAACATGGAATAAAAACCAATAACGAATAATACCCATGAAGAAGATCATGATTTGAGAAGAACAACACCAACTTGAATACCACCCACAACCATGCACCAATTTTTTTTTTTTGGCTTGTGTTGTTCTTGCAATAATTTTTGGCATAAATTCGTAAATTGTAGAGTCTATGAAAAGGGTAGAAACACCTGGAATAGAAGTAGCTATGAAAATCCAAAGAATCATTATGAAGGAAATTATCCTAGAAATCCTCATGAAGAATTTGACAAATATTATAATAGCTTTTCTACTTTGGGCTATGGAATTTAATGCTACAAATGTAACAATTTTGGACACGTAACCAAAAATTTCAGAAGTGATTTGATAATTTCTTCAAGGTAAACTATGCATGTTCCTTTTAATCATATAGGGGAAAAACAAAGAACTTGGAAAGGGAAGTAAGAATATTTTAAGGTTGATGAATTTGGGTTTTCCTTATAAGCCTAAAATAGAAGAAACCATTTGTATAATGATAATGGATGCTCAAAGCATATGGCTTGAGAAAAAAAAAGACTTGTAACATTAAAGAAAGTAAAAGAGAGGTTTCCCACATTTGGCAATGATAACTCAACAAACATTATAGGAAAAGGCACCGTCAGTCTTGTAAACAAAGATGTCGCGACATAAAATTTCCTACTTGTTGAAAACATGAAGCATAATTTTCTAAGTATGATCCAAATGTGTGATCATGGACACACACTTATATTCAATTCAAAATAATTTGAAATAATGAAATAAGGATATGGAAAAATAGTGGCAATAACAACAAGGAATCCAAACAACATATACATCTTGAATGACACTGAAGAAGAAAGATGTTGTTTGGGAAAAGAAGATAAAAGTTGGCTTTGGAATAAGAGAATGTGCCATATACACTTTTATAATCTTGTCAAGATCAACGAGAAGAAATATGTAAGATAAATGTCCAAAATTACAAAGCCAGTGAATACTATGTGCAAGAACTATCAGCATGGAAAACAAACAAAAATTGAATTCAAAAGAAAGGAATACTCTATGAAAAGACCATTAGAAATTTTACACAATGATTTATGTGGGTCCAAAAGAACAAAAGGACTAGATGGTGAACAATACTTCATGCTACTTATTGATGACTACACCAAAATGACCTAGTTTTTCTTCCTCTAGAAAAGATCATAAGATTTCGATTGTTTAAAGGTATTCAATGACTTGGTTGAAAATGAAATTGATTTGAAAATCAAATTCTTAATATCAGATAATGGAGGTGATTTTACTTCAAATGAATTCCAGGATTTCTATGAAGAAAAGGGAATAAAAAAACAATTCTCAACATCTATAACACCTCAACAAAATGGATTTGTTGAAAGGAAAGACAAAATTGTACAAGAAATAGCCAGAACCATGTTAAATGACACCAAGCTAAGTGATATTTTTTGGGGACAAACAATGCATAAATATTTTCATATCTTGAACAAAGGATTGATCATTAAATATAATTATAAGACTCTATATGAGTTATTTAAAGGGAGACCAACCAATGTCAAGCACTTTAGAGTGTTTGGAAGAAAGTGCTACATAAAAGAGGAAGAAAAGATGATTGGAAAATTTGACTGTTGGGTGGATGATGGCATATTTGTTGGGTACTCATGAAAAAGAAAATAATATAAGTGATACAATTTAATAGTCAACGATATAGTGGAAATAATCAATGTAAATTTTGATGAAACAAACTTGTTGAAGAACAAGAAGGAAAGAAGAAATTAAACATCTTTGAAGAACAATAAAATGAAGAACTAAATCAAGAAGAAGAGGAAGAGGAATAAGAATATCAAGAAGAGAAGCATCCAGATGAAGAACAATAAGAAAACAACCAGTAAGATTTTCATACACCTTCTAGGACACCTAACCACCAAGTTTAGAAGAATAATCCACTAGAAAAAATCATTGGAGATAGAATTACTAGAGTAGAAACCAGAAGAAGAAGGAAAGCAAAAACACCTAAACAAGTACACTTTTCATTATTGTCCACAGTTGAACCAAGTAACTTTGAGGAAGAAATAAATGATGAACATTGGATCAAGGCTATGGAAGAGGAACTAAACCAAATAGAGAAGAATAAAACACGGGAACTAGTTCCAAGACTGAAGGACAAAAATGTGATTGGGACAAAATGGGTCTTCAGAAACAAGCTAAACGAATATGGACAAGTAACTAGAAACAAAGCAAGACTAATTTGAAAAGGATATGCTCAAGTTGAAGGAAAATATTTTGAATAAATATTTTCTCCCATGGATAGATAGGAAGCAATCATAATGTTCTTGGCTTATGCATGCTCCAAAAGGATCAAAGTGTATCAGTTGGACATAAAATCATCTTTTCTAAATGGAGAAATAGAATAAGAAATCTACATAAAAAAATGAGAAGGGTTTCTACTATCAAAAAAAGAAGACTATCTTTGGAGATTGAAGAAATATTTGTATGGACTTAAGAAAAATCTGAGAGCTTGGTACTCAAGATTAGACATGTACTTATAGCAATAAGGATTCAGAAGGGAAAATGTAGATAATAACCTATACATAAAATTGGATCAAACAAATATGATTATTATTTAAGTGTATGTTTATGACATCATCTTTGGAAGTGGTGATGATAGATTGAGTCGGAAATTTTCCAAGGATATGCATAATGAATTTGAAATTCCCTACTTGGGGAGTTCAATTTCTTCTTGGGACTCTAGGTATCTCAGCTAGATGAAGGTGTTTTTATTTTCCAAACCAAGTACATCAAGAAAATGTTAAATAAGTTCAAAATGGAAGATTGTAAACCTGTGAGTATTCTTATGGTTATTGGTTGCAAGTTGAGAAAAGATGATGAATCTAAAGAAGTGGATCAAATACTCTGCAGATCAATGATGGGTAGTCTAATATATGTCACAACTTCAAGACCAGATGTAACAAAAGCAGTTGGATAGTTCACAACATTTCAAGTGAAACCAAAGGAAACTCATGTTCTAGCAGTGACAAGAATATTGAGATATCTTAAAGGAACAACATATTTTGGGCTATGATATCTGAAAGGAAATGAGTTAACTATGGTTTCCTACACATATGTAGATTGGGTAGGAACTATTGGTGACAAAATAAGTATGAGTGGAGTATATTTCTACATGGGTGATTGCTTAGTGTCCTGGATGAGCAGGAAGTAATATTCATTATCCTTATCCACAACAAAAACAAAATATATCGCAACAAAAACACGTTGTACTCAGATTCTCTAGATGAAGAAAAACCTACAAGACATACAAGAGATATATGTTGAGCCTATTCTGATACTCTGTGACAACATGAGTGCTATAACCAGTGATTCATTCCAAGACCAAATGTATTCCCATTAAGTTCCACTTTCTACAGGAACAAGTCAAAAAAATGAATATCAAGTTGGAGTACATTGGGAAAAAAGAATAGATTGTAGACATCTTCAAAAAGCCTCCTCCTAGGGAGACCTTTGAGTATATTTGAAAAAAAATGGGAGTAATTTCTGTTGCATATTGATTTCCATAATATTCTACAAGAAACAAATGGGGAATATTGTCATGGGGAGATAACCTTTACCATTGATATCAAAGGGATAGAGAAAAATAGTAATATTAGAATTATGAAGACAGGGGTAGTCAACATGAAGACAAGAGGAAAGTATAGTCACTGGGATCAGAGCACGAAGACAGGGAGAGAACACTTGTTTTGTTAAGTTGTCATCAATTCCAAAAGGGGAGATTGTTGGAAAATTGGTTGTCACTTATGTAAACCTTAGAGGAAGCCCTAAATAAAAGAATAGAATACCCTAAAAGTTATGACGATGTGTCCACTTGAAGGAGCCTTGACATAAGTTTATACAACTCCATATTGGTCCGGTTATGGCGTATCTTTTAAGAATGGCTCTCGCGGGATACTATCACTACTACATTTGGGTCAAATTCCGACGGTGTGAACGTCGCAATTGCCACTTTCTATTGTCGAAAGACCGACAAACCTCGGACCCCCTCAAACGTCGTTTCACATGACGTCATTTTTCCGACGGCCTAATTTTCGTCTCTCTTGCGACGTTTCAAACGTGGCAAGAGCGACGTTTCAAACGTCGCACGAGAGACGTTGCAAACGTCGCAAGAGCGACGTTGCAAACGTCGCAAGAGAGACGTTGCAAACGTCGCAAGACCGATGTGTCAAACGTTGCAAGATCGACGTTTCAAACGTGGCAAGAGAGACGTTGCAAACATGGCAAGACCGACGTTTCAAACGTGGCAAGAGTGACGTTTCAAACGTCGCAAGAGAGACGTTGCAGACGTCGCAAGAAAGACGTTGCAAACGTCGCAAGACCGACGTGTCAAACGTCTCAAGACCGACGTTTCAAACGTGGCAAGAGAGACGTTGCAAACATATTAGCGACACTCCAAAATGTCACAATAACGACCTTCTTGTAGGTATTTAAAAAAAAAATACAATATCAGTACTAAGAGGGACGGGTACATTAACCTTTGCTAAGATACTAGCCATATCAATATTTAAATCTATATCA
>JZKD02S0176488.1:0-22957 GCA_000966675.3 Picea glauca
CCTTGATGTTGCAAGTTCCCTTTCGGTGGTCCTTTGTTCCAACACACACATACAATTGCTCTGAATTTGTTTGAAGATGGTCCACAAAATCTTGATGGAAAAATGGAGGCCTCAAGCATCAGTTGTAATAGGATCCTTCAAACAATCTTCAGCCTATTCTTTCAGTAATTCTTTGCTCAATCTTGCTTAACCTTTTCCATGAGAAACCCATCATTATATAGGAGAAGTTGAAGTGGTTTAAAGGATGAGGATGATCCCACCAAATCAAAGAAGCCAGTAGTATCACAACCATATGGACACCACCTCACATTCTAGAAGATTCTCCTTCTAGAAACTTCGTGAACTTCTTCCTCTTCTTAGCTTCATGCGGAAACTCTTTGAGCCAGGCATAGAGCAGCCTGCGGAAATCAAGGATTTCCGCACTGTGTACCACTGTCAGCCTACGACGTCATTCTAAAAATATGCCTTGTAGGGGAAGAAATCAGTCATGTTCCTCATGTAAAATATTGTTTTGAGAGCTTGAACACATTCTTGTATAGTCATCATCAGGGTGACCAAAATAATGTGTAACAAAATGCCCCCCAAAGTATGAGGCTGGAACTCGTGACAGCTGAAATACTTTGTAAAATGCATGTGTGTGTGTGTCAGGAACAAGGAGTGCACCAATCGGGAACCTGCAAATAATCAAGCATCTGCACAATATTATACCATCTCTGAGGTAGGCATTCCCATGCTCAAATGAAAAATAATTTGATTCATAAATGTCAGTCATGGCCACCAATTATACACTATGGATCCATGTCATCAAGACGATACATAGACACGAAGAATACAATGTGGATCCATGTGTTAACAAACTTGAAATCAAGACATATCCACGAGACATACAAAGTGGCTCTATGTGTCAATACAAATCGTAAATACTCCATCGCAACCTGAACCAAGGTGATGAGATCCAAGGTCTTCAATCCCGTCATTTGTAAGTACGAATCTAACCATGCGATTATAGGTGTTGAAGTCGAACATGGTAGAAACCACTTGATTACCGGTCATTGATGAAAACTATTAACAAGTGCGAGAGAAATCACCATTGATGTCAATGACTCCCAAGGTACCTTAGTACAATCCAACGAATGTGAATAAATGAGCTGAAGTCGAACACTCGAGGGAATCTTCCGATCAGGGACCAATGATGTGAATTCACTGTCGAAAGCGAAGAAACCTTCCATTGAGGCATGTAGGCTCTAAGGTACTAAAATGATTTCTAAGTCTCGTTCCTGGATGATGAGTTGAAGTTGACAGGAAAAGACTCGTCACAGGAGGGCCTTGATGTATCCCCCATCAATGACATGAAATAAGTAATAGATTTAGGGTAGATCAAAGTATGAAAATGATTCGAAACTGACACAAGGAGGGCTGACATGGTAGGAATTGATAATTGCAGATGGCCGACTCGAAAGAAGGGCTTGTTTGGACTTCTCTTGAACATATGAATGACACGACAATGGTCTTGGCAACATTGAATCAAAGACGACCCAATATATGGATTTGCAGAAGGTCAAACGAGAGGCAAATGGATTTCCCAACCCGGATTCAAATGATGAATGGGGGTGTGATGTTCAATAGTGACTAGTACTTGCACTAACACGAGTACAAAGACACATTTCTTTCCCAAATTCCCCCCCACCATTTCTAGCGAGTACCTCTTTATTTTTACGCAATCTTGAGGAGGATAACATATGCTTGTTGATGTAAGTTCATCCTTCGGACAAGTCCCTCGGAGTATGTTTAACGAACCCTAAGGAGTGGTTCGGTCCCATGTGGGTCTTTCGATGCTTGTTTAACAGGTCCAAAGATAGAAAACTCGAGGGTTTTTCATGTTTATAGAGTCTTAAAAACACTTAAAAGAGAACTCTCTCAGTTCCTTTTTTGTAAAGTAGTTCGATGGGACCGAAAAAGTGATAAACTATCTCCCATCAAACGTTTTCTTCAAATACTTTTACGAGCGTGAAAAGAACAAGGTTGCTCAACAATTTTATTTATTTATTTATTTATTTTTTATTATGGAGCATGAAAAGAGCTTAAAGGATACTCCATGGGTTTCGCTTTTCGTGTTTCCATGANCCTTGATGTTGCAAGTTCCCTTTCGGTGGTCCTTTGTTCCAACACACACATACAATTGCTCTGAATTTGTTTGAAGATGGTCCACAAAATCTTGATGGAAAAATGGAGGCCTCAAGCATCAGTTGTAATAGGATCCTTCAAACAATCTTCAGCCTATTCTTTCAGTAATTCTTTGCTCAATCTTGCTTAACCTTTTCCATGAGAAACCCATCATTATATAGGAGAAGTTGAAGTGGTTTAAAGGATGAGGATGATCCCACCAAATCAAAGAAGCCAGTAGTATCACAACCATATGGACACCACCTCACATTCTAGAAGATTCTCCTTCTAGAAACTTCGTGAACTTCTTCCTCTTCTTAGCTTCATGCGGAAACTCTTTGAGCCAGGCATAGAGCAGCCTGCGGAAATCAAGGATTTCCGCACTGTGTACCACTGTCAGCCTACGGAGTCATTCTAAAAATATGCCTTGTAGGGGAAGAAATCAGTCATGTTCCTCATGTAAAAGATTGTTTTGAGAGCCTGAACACATTATTGTATAGTCATCATCAGGGTTACCAAAATAATGTGTAACAAAATGCCCCCCAAAGTATGAGGATGGAACTCGTGACAGCTGAAATACTTTGTAAAATGCATGTGTTTGTGTGTCAGGAACAAGGAGTGCACCAATCGGGAACCTGCAAATAATCAAACATCTGCACAATATTATACCATCTCTGAGGTAGGCATTCCCATGCTCAAATGAAAAATAATTTGATTCATAAATGTCAGTCATGGCCACCAATTATACACTGTGGATCCATGTCATCAAGACGATACATATCCACGAAGAATACAATGTGGATCCATGTGTTAACAAACTTGAAATCAAGACATATCCACGAGACATACAGAGTGGATCTATGTGTCAATACAAATCGTAAATACTCCATCGCAACCTGAACCAAGGTGATGAGATCCAAGGTCTTCAATCCTGTCATTTGTAAGTACGAATCTAACCATGCGATTATAGGTGTTGAAGTCGAACATGGTAGAAACCACTTGATTACCGGTCATTGATGAAAACTATTAACAAGTGCGAGAGAAATCACCATTGATGTCAATGACTCCCAAGGTACCTTAGTACAATCCAACGAATGTGAATAAATGAGCTGAAGTCGAACACTCGAGGGAATCTTCCGATCAGGGACCAATGATGTGAATTCACTGTCGAAAGCGAAGAAACCTTCCATTGAGGCATGTAGGCTCTAAGGTACTAAAATGATTTCTAAGTCTCGTTCCTGGATGATGAGTTGAAGTTGACAGGAAAAGACTCGTCACAGGAGGGCCTTGATGTATCCCCCATCAATGACATGAAATAAGTAATAGATTTAGGGTAGATCAAAGTATGAAAATGATTCGAAACTGACACAAGGAGGGCTGACATGGTAGGAATTGATAATTGCAGATGGCCGACTCGAAAGAAGGGCTTGTTTGGACTTCTCTTGAACATATGAATGACACGACAATGGTCTTGGCAACATTGAATCAAAGACGACCCAATATATGGATTTGCAGAAGGTCAAACGAGAGGCAAATGGATTTCCCAACCCGGATTCAAATGATGAATGGGGGTGTGATGTTCAATAGTGACTAGTACTTGCACTAACACGAGTACAAAGACACATTTCTTTCCCAAATTCCCCCCCACCATTTCTAGCGAGTACCTCTTTATTTTTACGCAATCTTGAGGAGGATAACATATGCTTGTTGATGTAAGTTCATCCTTCGGACAAGTCCCTCGGAGTATGTTTAACGAACCCTAAGGAGTGGTTCGGTCCCATGTGGGTCTTTCGATGCTTGTTTAACAGGTCCAAAGATAGAAAACTCGAGGGTTTTTCATGTTTATAGAGTCTTAAAAACACTTAAAAGAGAACTCTCTCAGTTCCTTTTTTGTAAAGTAGTTCGATGGGACCGAAAAAGTGATAAACTATCTCCCATCAAACGTTTTCTTCAAATACTTTTACGAGCGTGAAAAGAACAAGGTTGCTCAACAATTTTATTTATTTATTTATTTATTTTTTATTATGGAGCATGAAAAGAGCTTAAAGGATACTCCATGGGTTTCGCTTTTCGTGTTTCCATGAAGAGTATGAAAAAATGACAAAAGTATACTCGGTTATGTTCTCATCGATTTTCGAGGATGAGAACGAACAAAGAGTGAGCTCGAGGTTTTTCTAAAAAACCCTAAAAAGTAATGGTATATGTAACGAATAGAAAAGAGAATCAAGAAAAAAATCCATACTGCATTGTTCAAGACTTTAGTCTTTCCACCTGCGAAAATAAAAGACTCACGGGACCATTAGACCTTTAGATTATGATAAAATGCATTAAAATAATATAAAATATTATTAGAAAAAGAAAAAAGTGAAATAAAAGGGGGTAAAACCTCTTATTTCTATTTCATTTGCATTTCAGTCAAAAATTGTCTAGAAACCCTATTTTTACCTCATATTTCGGATGTCGATTGCGAGAAGCACAAGTGACCATTCAACAAATGACCTCCGTCAACACGATAAGCTCGTCATCCTCTTCTTTTTCAATGGATTGAAATTCATTTATTTTGGTTAAAAGGTAGTTTCTGGATGAGTTTTTGGGCCAGTAGGCACACGTTGGGGCCGCCACATGTGACTAGTATCGGGACCTACAGAAATCAATGATTTTCTCAGGCGCCTATGGCTCACCTGCGAAAAGTGAAATAAAAGGGGGTAAAACCTCTTAGTGCTATTTCATTTGCATTTCATTCAAAACTTGTCTAGAAACCCTGTTTTTACCTCATATTTCGGCTTTTGATTACGAGAAGCACAGGTGACCATTCAGGAAACGACCTCCGTCAACACAATAAGCTCGTCATCCTCTTCTTTTTAAATGGATTGAAATTCATTTATTTTGGTTAAAAGGTAATTTCTGGATGAGTTTTTGGGCCGATAGGCACGTGCTGGGGCCGCTGCAGGTGACTAGTATCAGGACCTGTGGAAATCAGTGATTTCCGCAGGCGCCCTTTGGCTCACCGACGGAAACCCTGCATTGTACTAAAACTTCGTTTGCGGCGGCCGAAAACCCAAAAATTTATGTATATGTTTGACCAAAAACGAATTTCAAAAGAAACGATTGAAGATTCTAACTTCCTTTTCTTGTCTCCATGCAGGTATTTGATTTCCAAAATGTTGGAGTGGAGAGAAAAAGAACACGAGGATGATGAATTCATGGCCTTGAATGATCCAGGTATCATCAATTCCCTTCGACAGTGCGGATTGTTAAAAAAAAATTAAATCCAGGGCATGAGAGCCCAACTGAGGTTACTAGAATACCTGGTCCACATGTGGGATGTAGACCAGTAGGTGTTTCATGTGGGTGTCCACGTTATTTCCTTGGATATCGAAGACATTTACTTATTGACGGGGTTATCCCATCGTGGAGCACATGTGACCTTAATAGGAGGTCGAGGTGGTGGCCTACCGATGAGAGAATACATCCGTCGGTACTGTGAACTTGAGGCCGAGAGACGCAAAGGTAAGGTAGCCATCAAAGGTGTTTGAGATTTAACTCTCTGGACCATTCTTTTTACCATTGCGTGGATGGCAAGAAGTTCATCTCCACACATGGCCCTCGAAATCTATTTTCAGTATGTCGTGGAATGCACAAAACCTCGTGTGTTCAACTAGTGTGATGGTCTTCTTTGCAGTATGAAGACATAGTTAGCCAAAAGAAAAAATGGGGACCTGAATCAATTCGGGTATGGATCTATTTTGGTGTCTTTCTTTCTAGAAAGAGTCCCTCATTTACGCCTACAGGTGGAGTGGGGTATACCAGCGCCACGAGATCCGAGGATGAAAAGGTGGTGCGATCTCATGGCTCGGCATGTAGCGGGCCCCATTATCAAATACAACGATGCATTCTTTGACTGGTTGANAGGTGTTGAAGTCGAACATGGTAGAAACCACTTGATTACCGGTCATTGATGAAAACTATTAACAAGTGCGAGAGAAATCACCATTGATGTCAATGACTCCCAAGGTACCTTAGTACAATCCAACGAATGTGAATAAATGAGCTGAAGTCGAACACTCGAGGGAATCTTCCGATCAGGGACCAATGATGTGAATTCACTGTCGAAAGCGAAGAAACCTTCCATTGAGGCATGTAGGCTCTAAGGTACTAAAATGATTTCTAAGTCTCGTTCCTGGATGATGAGTTGAAGTTGACAGGAAAAGACTCGTCACAGGAGGGCCTTGATGTATCCCCCATCAATGACATGAAATAAGTAATAGATTTAGGGTAGATCAAAGTATGAAAATGATTCGAAACTGACACAAGGAGGGCTGACATGGTAGGAATTGATAATTGCAGATGGCCGACTCGAAAGAAGGGCTTGTTTGGACTTCTCTTGAACATATGAATGACACGACAATGGTCTTGGCAACATTGAATCAAAGACGACCCAATATATGGATTTGCAGAAGGTCAAACGAGAGGCAAATGGATTTCCCAACCCGGATTCAAATGATGAATGGGGGTGTGATGTTCAATAGTGACTAGTACTTGCACTAACACGAGTACAAAGACACATTTCTTTCCCAAATTCCCCCCCACCATTTCTAGCGAGTACCTCTTTATTTTTACGCAATCTTGAGGAGGATAACATATGCTTGTTGATGTAAGTTCATCCTTCGGACAAGTCCCTCGGAGTATGTTTAACGAACCCTAAGGAGTGGTTCGGTCCCATGTGGGTCTTTCGATGCTTGTTTAACAGGTCCAAAGATAGAAAACTCGAGGGTTTTTCATGTTTATAGAGTCTTAAAAACACTTAAAAGAGAACTCTCTCAGTTCCTTTTTTGTAAAGTAGTTCGATGGGACCGAAAAAGTGATAAACTATCTCCCATCAAACGTTTTCTTCAAATACTTTTACGAGCGTGAAAAGAACAAGGTTGCTCAACAATTTTATTTATTTATTTATTTATTTTTTATTATGGAGCATGAAAAGAGCTTAAAGGATACTCCATGGGTTTCGCTTTTCGTGTTTCCATGACGAGTATGAAAAAATGACAAAAGTATACTCGATTATGTTCTCATCGATTTTCGAGGATGAGAACGAACAAAGAGTGAGCTCGAGGTTTTTCTAAAAAACCCTAAAAAGTAATGGTATATGTAACGAATAGAAAATAGAATCAAGAAAAAAATCCATACTGCATTGTTCAAGACTTTAGTCTTTCCACCTGCGAAAATAAAAGACTCACAGGACCATTAGACCTTTAGATTATGATAAAATGCATTAAAATAATATAAAATATTATTAGAAAAAGAAAAAAGTGAAATAAAAGGGGGTAAAACCTCTTATTGCTATTTCATTTGCATTTCATTCAAAAATTGTCTAGAAACCCTATTTTTACCTCATATTTCGGATGTCGATTGAGAGAAGCACAAGTGACCATTCAGCAAATGACCTCCGTCAACACGATAAGCTAGTCATCCTCTTCTTTTTCAATGGATTGAAATTCATTTATTTTGGTTAAAAGGTAGTTTCTAGATGAGTTTTTGGGCCAGTAGGCACACGTTGGGGCCGCAACATGTGACTAGTATCGGGACCTACAGAAATCAATGATTTTCTCAGGCGCCTATGGCTCACCTGCGAAAAGTGAAATAAAAGGGGGTAAAACCTCTTAGTGCTATTTCATTTGCATTTCATTCAAAACTTGTCTAGAAACCCTGTTTTTACCTCATATTTCGGCTTTTGATTACGAGAAGCACAGGTGACCATTCAGGAAACGACCTCCGTCAACACAATAAGCTCGTCATCCTCTTCTTTTTAAATGGATTGAAATTCATTTATTTTGGTTAAAAGGTAATTTCTGGATGAGTTTTTGGGCCGATAGGCACGTGCTGGGGCCGCTGCAGGTGACTAGTATCAGGACCTGTGGAAATCAGTGATTTCCGCAGGCGCCCTTTGGCTCACCGACGGAAACCCTGCATTGTACTAAAACTTCGTTTGCGGCGGCCGAAAACCCAAAAATTTATGTATATGTTTGACCAAAAACGAATTTCAAAAGAAACGATTGAAGATTCTAACTTCCTTTTCTTGTCTCCATGCAGGTATTTGATTTCCAAAATGTTGGAGTGGAGAGAAAAAGAACACGAGGATGATGAATTCATGGCCTTGAATGATCCAGGTATCATCAATTCCCTTCGACAGTGCGGATTGTTAAAAAAAAATTAAATCCAGGGCATGAGAGCCCAACTGAGGTTACTAGAATACCTGGTCCACATGTGGGATGTAGACCAGTAGGTGTTTCATGTGGGTGTCCACGTTATTTCCTTGGATATCGAAGACATTTACTTATTGACGGGGTTATCCCATCGTGGAGCACATGTGACCTTAATAGGAGGTCGAGGTGGTGGCCTACCGATGAGAGAATACATCCGTCGGTACTGTGAACTTGAGGCCGAGAGACGCAAAGGTAAGGTAGCCATCAAAGGTGTTTGAGATTTAACTCTCTGGACCATTCTTTTTACCATTGCGTGGATGGCAAGAAGTTCATCTCCACACATGGCCCTCGAAATCTATTTTCAGTATGTCGTGGAATGCACAAAACCTCGTGTGTTCAACTAGTGTGATGGTCTTCTTTGCAGTATGAAGACATAGTTAGCCAAAAGAAAAAATGGGGACCTGAATCAATTCGGGTATGGATCTATTTTGGTGTCTTTCTTTCTAGAAAGAGTCCCTCATTTACGCCTACAGGTGGAGTGGGGTATACCAGCGCCACGAGATCCGAGGATGAAAAGGTGGTGCGATCTCATGGCTCGGCATGTAGCGGGCCCCATTATCAAATACAACGATGCATTCTTTGACTGGTTGAGGCCTAAAATATTGATGATAGATGATTACGCATATGCTGGTTTGGACTTTCAAGGTGACCCCGATTTGGTTTTACCTAAGGGTTTTCAGTGGGGGGACCTAGGTAAGAAAAATTTTTTGTTTTTATGGTGTTTTTGAGAATTTTTAGAATATAAGATGTTTTTTATGCTCTCTATCCAATGACTAATCAAAAAATTTGACCATGCAGATGTAGGGCCACACCGGCCTCCGAGTACATCCCCCATTCAGAGACAAGGGGAAGCAGTTGTAGTAGCAGGATGGGATGTTGGCGATTATGAAGCGGTCGAGTAGAATCTAGAGGGTTTAATGGCAGACATCCTAGACATTCTGATCGACGAGATTTCGAGGTGTTATCAGCGCCACACTGTAGGCGTGTCTGGCTCACTTAGTTGACTTCTTCGTAGGGTAGCACAGGAAGTAGTATGCTACCGTGAGCAACATCCATGATGTTATTTTGTAGAAGCCATGGGCTTCATATTTTTATATTTTGGTCTTTGGACGGAAAACACCTTTTTGTAAAACATTTTCGTCATTATATATATACATGAGGCTTCTACCTGCTTACTTTGATTTATATACAACATGTGATGTGTGATTGGATTTATAAATGTCTCAAATGTCTTTCTAACACATAATTAGCTAATGCATTGGTTAACATATTTATACATATAGGAATGTGTTGATACTCAATATAATCAAAATAACGTTCCAAGAGGCGAATTCCTAAATATACCCATAACAAAGTAGGGCTTTGGATAGTATAGATGTTACTTAACTGTAGCACTACTAGCTGTGAATCAAGTCATACAACAAGTTGTCGAATCCCAAGTGAAATAGAATCGGTCAACAATTCGATGACTGCGCTATATTCTACGATATTATTGGTTGCAAGATCGAGGCAAACACCTTGTAGACTGATAAGTTCATTCGTGGGTGTGTATATTTCCCAAGTAGTAGAATCTAGGTTCTGAGTACTACGACTAACACCATGGGCGAAGCCAATATAGGGTAGTGAAGACGCCGACATCTGGAAACCAAGCACAACACAAGGTAAGCAATTGGGGGTCGAAACCAAATAATAAAAAGCACACAAAAATATGATACAGTAAAAATACAAGCACTCATGCAAAGATGGTCTAAGCATAGTACTTCTTCAAGTAAAGCCCATTTCTGGGTTCACTCAAAGGAATGCCATCATAATCCACTAACTTGTAAGCTCCCTTCTCCAACACTCATTTGATGATATAAGGGTCGCGCCACATAGCCTCGAATTTTTCGGCCCCTAGTAAATCACGATCCTGTTCATAGAGGAGAACTAGATCACCTTCAGAGAAAACACACAGCTTGACATGCTTGTCGTATTGGGATTTTACGCGTTTCTTCTAGGTTTCAATAACCAGGGTGGCATCACGACGGGTTTCGTCTAATCACATCAGATGCAATAGATGTTCTTCCTCGGTAGAGGTGTTGGGGAGAATTTCAACAACTATCTTCAAAGACGATATCTCACATTCAATCAAAAGAACAACTTCGATACCATACACCAATTGAAAAGGCGCAAATCCCGTGGCTGACTTCACAGATGTCCGATAGGCCCATAATGCTGAAAACAACATCGTGTGCCAACTTCTCTTGTGAATTCCTATTATCCATCGAAGCATGGTGATACAAACCTTTTTTATCGCTTCAACTTGGCCATTGGCATGTGGATAGTAGGGGGTTGAGTTTTCATGTCGAAGACCCAAATTTTCAGTAAGCTCGAACATCATGAAATTTCAAAAATGGTTACTATGATCGGTGATAGCTTGCGGGATTCTGAATCGTGTGATGATATGATTGAATATGAATAGGGCTGAATTTTTTTCGGTATTATCGAATGTAGGCATTGCCTCAGTCCATTTCGTGAAAAAATCCACGACTAGGATGATATATCCATGCCCCTCGACCGAGTGAGGGTTACATGTCATGAAAACAATGCCCCATTTTGCGAAAGGTCCAATGGAAACTACAGGGTGTAAAGGAGCGGGATGAGATCGTATCTTGTTGTTGTATGTTTGACAAGCATGGTATTTTTGGACAACAATAATACATTATTTGAATAAAGAAGGCCAAAAATATCTTGCTCGTAATATCTTTGGGGCAGTAGCATACCTAGACATGTGACCACCACATGCTCTAGAATGGCAAGCATTCAAAGCTTTCTCAGCCTCATCATAGGTGAGACATTGTCGAAAAATGGAGTCAACCCCACGACGATAAAGAGTGTCACCGAGGATAATATACTGACGGGCCTAGTAACGTATACAACAACGGTTAGTGCTAGACAGATCGGGCTGGAAAGTCCGAGTCTAGAGATAAATAATGATATTTCCATACCAAAGGTCATTCGAACTGATCAGAAAAAGGGATTCATCAGGTAAATAATCCTCTACTACATTTTTTTTCTTAGTGCAGGAAAGGTCACATATCAGTTCGACAAACACCAAGGATTTATTAGACTTAGCGTGTTCGAACTCTAAGTCAAACTTCTGAGAATCACTATCCATTTGGAGTATTTTCCCCCTAGAAATTGGCCTGTAAGAATGCATTGCATAGAGTTGCAATCAAAAATTACAATGGTCTTGTGTAATAGGATATAGTGACGGAAATGTTGGACAGCTTGAACAACTGCCAAGGCCAGTTTTTCAACATGTAAGTATTTGACTTCGGTAGTCGTGAGACTCTGACTGAAATAATAAATGACATGTTCGTCGTGTAAATCATCTTCTTGGACTAGAACCATGGCAATGGTAGAGTCTGATGCAGCAAGATAAAGGAAATAATCTCGACTATAATCAAGTGGGAAAAGTAGTTGGGTACGGGTTAAAGTCGGTTTCAAAGCTTCGAAGGCTTTGTTGGCAATGGTATCCCATACGAACTCAGAACCTTTCTTCAGCAGTCGAGTAAATCCGAGCGTTAATTCAACATAGTTTGGGATGAAATGACGCAAAAAAATTTCCTTCCCTTGCAAACTTTAAAGCTGGCAGAGTGAGGAAGGAGGAGAGAGATTGAGAATTGCCTTAGCCTTTAAAGGATCTACCCTGATCCCTTGACGTGATACAATAAAGCTGAGAAGTCAGTCGGACTCCACACATAAGACACATTTGTGTGGGTTTAAGCATATACGATAGAACCGACAACGAAGGAAAATGGCTCAGAGGTGTGCCAGATGGTCAGTATGACGCATGGAATGCATCGGCAGGTCATCTAGATATGGTTGTACAATGTGCTTGATATCATGAAAAGCATAAGACATGGCACGTTGAAAATTTACACCGATGTTCTTTAAACCGAAGGGTAGTTTCTAGTAGGAAAAGGTGCCCCAAGGACAAATGAAAGCGGTTTTGTGTTGATCCGCGGGAAAGATGTTGATTTGATTATAACCGGAGAAACCATCCATTAAAGAGAATATTTCACTCTCAGCACAATCGTCGATGATCTGGTCAACGAAGGGGGTGGGAAAGTTTTCCTTAGGAAAAGCTTTGTTGATATCCCTATAATCAACGCAGACACGAATCGTACCTTGTTTCTTGTTAACCAGAACTAGATTGGATACCCAATCAGTTAAATCCATGGGATAAATAAAGCCAGCTTTAAGAAGTTTTTCAACCTCAATCTTGATAGCAGCTGCTTTACGAGGGTGGACCGGGAAAAGTGTCTGATGGACGGGTTTAGAGCTCGGGTAAGTCTTAATTTCATGTACAACAATATCGGGGTCAATCCCCGACATCTCTTCATGGCTCCATGCAAATATGTCACGAAACTCTTGAAAGAGGGACTTATAAATGACAACCTCATCGGTGGAACACGAAGCTCCGATGTGAACATTTTCGACAACTCCAAGTTTAATGGATATGTCGAGGGGAATGGTGGGTGAAATGTTACTCAAGTTCCCTTCATATAACACATCGTGTGTGGACTCGGGAACAAAAGAAATGAAAACAACAGTCGACAGAGTCGAGATCAGTTGGTAACTCTCTAAGGTGTGTTGCTCCAGGAAGAGGATGGAATGATGATGCCCATCATCCCATGGGGTGTCTTCCATGGACATAACCGACATGATCATCTCATCCGTAGGAAAAATAATGTGGAACGGATCAGGAGATGAATCACCAAGAGAGGGAGTAGAAGGGTTTGTCGATTGAATGGCTTGATAATCAGATTCAACCGGACTTAAAGGAATCTGGTCACCATAGTGAATATAATCACCAGGCTTGGGTACTATCCATGGGTCAGAAGATGTGGGGGTTTCACAAACAGAGGTGGAAATCATGTTGATCGAGGCGACCAAAGGAGGTGGAAAATCGGGTGGTGGGATTGGAAAAGTACCCATCAAAGTTGAGTCTTTTAATAGACCCACAATGACATTCNGAGTGGGGTATACCAGCGCCACGAGATCCGAGGATGAAAAGGTGGTGCGATCTCATGGCTCGGCATGTAGCGGGCCCCATTATCAAATACAACGATGCATTCTTTGACTGGTTGAGGCCTAAAATATTGATGATAGATGATTACGCATATGCTGGTTTGGACTTTCAAGGTGACCCCGATTTGGTTTTACCTAAGGGTTTTCAGTGGGGGGACCTAGGTAAGAAAAATTTTTTGTTTTTATGGTGTTTTTGAGAATTTTTAGAATATAAGATGTTTTTTATGCTCTCTATCCAATGACTAATCAAAAAATTTGACCATGCAGATGTAGGGCCACACCGGCCTCCGAGTACATCCCCCATTCAGAGACAAGGGGAAGCAGTTGTAGTAGCAGGATGGGATGTTGGCGATTATGAAGCGGTCGAGTAGAATCTAGAGGGTTTAATGGCAGACATCCTAGACATTCTGATCGACGAGATTTCGAGGTGTTATCAGCGCCACACTGTAGGCGTGTCTGGCTCACTTAGTTGACTTCTTCGTAGGGTAGCACAGGAAGTAGTATGCTACCGTGAGCAACATCCATGATGTTATTTTGTAGAAGCCATGGGCTTCATATTTTTATATTTTGGTCTTTGGACGGAAAACACCTTTTTGTAAAACATTTTCGTCATTATATATATACATGAGGCTTCTACCTGCTTACTTTGATTTATATACAACATGTGATGTGTGATTGGATTTATAAATGTCTCAAATGTCTTTCTAACACATAATTAGCTAATGCATTGGTTAACATATTTATACATATAGGAATGTGTTGATACTCAATATAATCAAAATAACGTTCCAAGAGGCGAATTCCTAAATATACCCATAACAAAGTAGGGCTTTGGATAGTATAGATGTTACTTAACTGTAGCACTACTAGCTGTGAATCAAGTCATACAACAAGTTGTCGAATCCCAAGTGAAATAGAATCGGTCAACAATTCGATGACTGCGCTATATTCTACGATATTATTGGTTGCAAGATCGAGGCAAACACCTTGTAGACTGATAAGTTCATTCGTGGGTGTGTATATTTCCCAAGTAGTAGAATCTAGGTTCTGAGTACTACGACTAACACCATGGGCGAAGCCAATATAGGGTAGTGAAGACGCCGACATCTGGAAACCAAGCACAACACAAGGTAAGCAATTGGGGGTCGAAACCAAATAATAAAAAGCACACAAAAATATGATACAGTAAAAATACAAGCACTCATGCAAAGATGGTCTAAGCATAGTACTTCTTCAAGTAAAGCCCATTTCTGGGTTCACTCAAAGGAATGCCATCATAATCCACTAACTTGTAAGCTCCCTTCTCCAACACTCATTTGATGATATAAGGGTCGCGCCACATAGCCTCGAATTTTTCGGCCCCTAGTAAATCACGATCCTGTTCATAGAGGAGAACTAGATCACCTTCAGAGAAAACACACAGCTTGACATGCTTGTCGTATTGGGATTTTACGCGTTTCTTCTAGGTTTCAATAACCAGGGTGGCATCACGACGGGTTTCGTCTAATCACATCAGATGCAATAGATGTTCTTCCTCGGTAGAGGTGTTGGGGAGAATTTCAACAACTATCTTCAAAGACGATATCTCACATTCAATCAAAAGAACAACTTCGATACCATACACCAATTGAAAAGGCGCAAATCCCGTGGCTGACTTCACAGATGTCCGATAGGCCCATAATGCTGAAAACAACATCGTGTGCCAACTTCTCTTGTGAATTCCTATTATCCATCGAAGCATGGTGATACAAACCTTTTTTATCGCTTCAACTTGGCCATTGGCATGTGGATAGTAGGGGGTTGAGTTTTCATGTCGAAGACCCAAATTTTCAGTAAGCTCGAACATCATGAAATTTCAAAAATGGTTACTATGATCGGTGATAGCTTGCGGGATTCTGAATCGTGTGATGATATGATTGAATATGAATAGGGCTGAATTTTTTTCGGTATTATCGAATGTAGGCATTGCCTCAGTCCATTTCGTGAAAAAATCCACGACTAGGATGATATATCCATGCCCCTCGACCGAGTGAGGGTTACATGTCATGAAAACAATGCCCCATTTTGCGAAAGGTCCAATGGAAACTACAGGGTGTAAAGGAGCGGGATGAGATCGTATCTTGTTGTTGTATGTTTGACAAGCATGGTATTTTTGGACAACAATAATACATTATTTGAATAAAGAAGGCCAAAAATATCTTGCTCGTAATATCTTTGGGGCAGTAGCATACCTAGACATGTGACCACCACATGCTCTAGAATGGCAAGCATTCAAAGCTTTCTCAGCCTCATCATAGGTGAGACATTGTCGAAAAATGGAGTCAACCCCACGACGATAAAGAGTGTCACCGAGGATAATATACTGACGGGCCTAGTAACGTATACAACAACGGTTAGTGCTAGACAGATCGGGCTGGAAAGTCCGAGTCTAGAGATAAATAATGATATTTCCATACCAAAGGTCATTCGAACTGATCAGAAAAAGGGATTCATCAGGTAAATAATCCTCTACTACATTTTTTTTCTTAGTGCAGGAAAGGTCACATATCAGTTCGACAAACACCAAGGATTTATTAGACTTAGCGTGTTCGAACTCTAAGTCAAACTTCTGAGAATCACTATCCATTTGGAGTATTTTCCCCCTAGAAATTGGCCTGTAAGAATGCATTGCATAGAGTTGCAATCAAAAATTACAATGGTCTTGTGTAATAGGATATAGTGACGGAAATGTTGGACAGCTTGAACAACTGCCAAGGCCAGTTTTTCAACATGTAAGTATTTGACTTCGGTAGTCGTGAGACTCTGACTGAAATAATAAATGACATGTTCGTCGTGTAAATCATCTTCTTGGACTAGAACCATGGCAATGGTAGAGTCTGATGCAGCAAGATAAAGGAAATAATCTCGACTATAATCAAGTGGGAAAAGTAGTTGGGTACGGGTTAAAGTCGGTTTCAAAGCTTCGAAGGCTTTGTTGGCAATGGTATCCCATACGAACTCAGAACCTTTCTTCAGCAGTCGAGTAAATCCGAGCGTTAATTCAACATAGTTTGGGATGAAATGACGCAAAAAAATTTCCTTCCCTTGCAAACTTTAAAGCTGGCAGAGTGAGGAAGGAGGAGAGAGATTGAGAATTGCCTTAGCCTTTAAAGGATCTACCCTGATCCCTTGACGTGATACAATAAAGCTGAGAAGTCAGTCGGACTCCACACATAAGACACATTTGTGTGGGTTTAAGCATATACGATAGAACCGACAACGAAGGAAAATGGCTCAGAGGTGTGCCAGATGGTCAGTATGACGCATGGAATGCATCGGCAGGTCATCTAGATATGGTTGTACAATGTGCTTGATATCATGAAAAGCATAAGACATGGCACGTTGAAAATTTACACCGATGTTCTTTAAACCGAAGGGTAGTTTCTAGTAGGAAAAGGTGCCCCAAGGACAAATGAAAGCGGTTTTGTGTTGATCCGCGGGAAAGATGTTGATTTGATTATAACCGGAGAAACCATCCATTAAAGAGAATATTTCACTCTCAGCACAATCGTCGATGATCTGGTCAACGAAGGGGGTGGGAAAGTTGTCCTTAGGAAAAGCTTTGTTGATATCCCTATAATCAACGCAGACACGAATCATACCTTGTTTCTTGTTAACCAGAACTAGATTGGATACCCAATCAGTTAAATCCATGGGATAAATAAAGCCAGCTTTAAGAATTTTTTCAACCTCAATCTTGATAGCAGCTGCTTTATGAGGGTGGACCGGGAAAAGTGTCTGATGGACGGGTTTAGAGCTCGGGTAAGTCTTAATTTCGTGTACAACAATATCGGGGTCAATCCCCGACATCTCTTCATGGCTCCATGCAAAGATGTCACGAAACTCTTGAAAGAGGGACTTATAAATGACAACCTCATCGGTGGAACACGAAGCTCCGATGTGAACATTTTCAACAACTCCAAGTTTAATGGATATGTCGAGGGGAATGGTGGGTGAAATGTTACTCAAGTTCCCTTCATATAACACATCGTGTGTGGACTCAGGAACAAAAGAAATGAAAACAACAGTCGACAAAGTCGAGATCAGTTGGTAACTCTCTAAGGTGTGTTGCTCCAGGAAGAGGATGGAATGATGATGCCCATCATCCCATGGGGTGTCTTCCATGGACATAACCGACATGATCATCTCATCCGTAGGAAAAATAACGTGGAACGGATCAGGAGATGAATCACCAAGAGAGGGAGTAGAAGGGTTTGTCAATTGAATGGCTTGATAATCAGATTCAACCAGACTTAAAGGAATCTGGTCACCATAGTGAATATAATCACCAGGCTTGGGCACTATCCATGGGTCAGAAGATGTGGGGGTTTCACGAACAGAGGTGGAAATCATGTTGATCGAGGCGACCAAAGGAGGTGGAAAATCGGGTGGTGGGATTGGAAAAGTACCCATCAAAGTTGAGTCTTTTAATAGACCCACAATGACATTCTCATACCCAAGGGGTGTCTTTGAAATGAAGGGTATGTTTCTAGTATGAGCATCGGAGTTAAAAAAGGCCAGTTGATCTACTGTAACAACTTTTACCTAGTGTGGAAAATGTACTACATAGAAAAGAGTAGATACAACTGCACACATGGAATCAATCTAGCTATTACCAAGTAAGAGGTTGTAATTGAGAGGTGCATCAGAGACTTCAACTTCAACATTGATCAATTTTCCTTCTAACGTAATAGGCAATGAGGGAAGTACACCATAAGGTTTAAATCCAGAGACATTGAAAGCTTTGAGCATGTTGTGTGATTCAGTTAAGGGAGGAGAGATAATGGATTTCCAATAGGCAACATACAGTACACACGTCGAGGCACCCTCGTCAATAACTGTTCTACAAATTTTCTTGTCTGTGACAACAACTTGTATCTGAAATGCAGGTTGAGGGGGTAGCCTTGGAATGTGATCTTCCAGGTCAAAAATTATCAAATTTGTATCTGTAGGATCAATTCCACTGATAGCCTTTAACAGTGCCTTTCGTTGAGCGAGACAACTTTGAATGACTTCGAGATCTGACATCATGGAAGGTGCTTGCGCCAGATCTTCTACAATAATGTAGTTATGAGTAGGATGTGCATGAGTATTGAAGGCAAACTTTTGAACAACATCCTTTGGGGAATGGAGAAGAATTGTATCAAGACTCGATCATTCGATATGAAGAGGACCATTGGGAGGTGAAGTTGAGGGAGATTGTTGAACCAACAAAGGTGGTATATCATCAACTTTCTCCTTTGAGGAAGAGTAATCTTTGGCACGAGTGGTAAGTGTAACATCATTCTTTTTTGAATCACCAGTACACATAAGTACATAGGAAGTAGTGGAGGGAGAAGATTGGTCGTGAATAACCAATTGGGCCTGCCATTGAGAAGGGAAAGGTTGGGAAAAAACAACAGGTGTGGAAAGTTTCACAGTCCCTTGAAGGAACTTAGTAACCTCATCCTGTCTTGGACAATATTTCGTGCAGTGATCATCACCATAGATAAGGCAAGGGTATCGGGGTTTGCGCTTATCCTTATCATCAAAAGGTTGTGTTTTGGCTTTCTCAGATTGCGGGTTATATTTATCCTCCTTATTCTTACCCTTCCCTTTTTTAGATTTATTTTTTCTGGCAAGGGTAGATTGAATGGAGTCAACCTCGGAGGTTTTTTCAGTGGAAGGAGTAGGAGTCATACCATTTTGAACATTAGAAGCAGTGGACTTGGGATTGGTGGGAGAGGCTTGCGTAGAATGAGGTTGAGCATGGAAAGTGCCAATCACAACATCATCCGCATGAGAAATAGCAGGGGTAGTTGAGGTAGTGGTGGTAAAAGGACGAGGTGCGTCAGGGAGCAAATCGTAAAGAGTACCCATTTGTGAATAAACAAGATCGAGGTACTGATCGCGACTGATAGCCTATTCTTCTGTGACCACTCCATCCATGGAAATGTCATAAGAGATTTTATGCGCGAATGATTTCGTGAACCATTCTTCCAATAACTAATTGGGAAGATCGAGTTTGATCAAACTTCGTCTTCGTCTCCACTCATGAATGTGATCGGAGATGTGAGTGACCTTATTTTGCTTGAAGGAACTCAAAATCTCGGTTCTCGTTTCATAACGGATTGGCAACTGGTAGTGTGTAAGGAAATCCATGGCTAGGGTATTAAAGTCGGTGAAGAAGCCTCGTGGTAATTCTATATACCACTTTGCAGCCGAACCCGTAAGATTTCGTTGGAAGAGTCGTAACCGAATGGAATCGTCCATCAAAGAGTTGGAYGAACACCAAAGGTGAAAAGTCATGACATGGTTGTTTGGATCTTCTCCYGGTTTACCATCAAATTTTGGAATGTCGAATGGTAGCAGGGCCGGTATAACGGGTCAATGGGGAGAATGCAGGATGGGGTCATTCAAGATTCTAGACAAGTCAGGGTGATCCAAAGTGGCTAAAAAGGGTAACTATCTATTCACATGAGGGTACTGGTGAATTTGGGGAGGAAGTCTTATCGGTATACCAGTAGGACCGTAAGAAGTTTGCATGTGAGGCGAAGGTCCTAACAAATTCATATGTGAGTGTGGAGGCATGTAGCCCATAGGTTTGTACTGATTAGGGATGTTCCCTTGGAAAGGGACACTAGATTGAATATTCAAACCCCAAATGGGATTGGAAGAACCAAAATATGACTGGCCCGAACTAGGGGGTATGAAAGATCTAACTTGAGGTTGTTTCCCCCCAGATGATTGTGGATTTCCCTAGATGAGAAGGTTCCAATACTAGGCTATTGATCCTGGAATGTTATGTCCATAAGGTGGGGTATAACCTCCAAGCGGGGGTTGTCCTCCAAGCGGGGGTGGTGTTCCAATTTGGGTGTGACCTCCAAATTGAGTTTGCCCCCCAATGTTATATTGTCCTCCAATAGGAATCTAAAAATTGGAAGTGAATGATAAAGTAGAGCCTCCAATTGGATTGGAGCCACTTGGGCCAAATCCTCCCATAAAAGGCGGATAATACCCTCTAGAGGGGACCTGGGAAGGTGTCAGAATGAAACCAGAAGCAACATTGTACCCAAGAGGAGTAAAAATTCCAGAATCTTCGGATGGAACTTGGGTAGGAATGGGGATAGAAGTATTTAAAGCATGGTACCCATGAGGAAGAGATGGGACAGGTCTAGATGAAAGTCGTGTACCGATGGGATATTGGGTAACCACTGTATTCCCAGTGGGAATAGTCATAGCATGTGGGACCATTGTGGAATGGGCCATCTGAAGAGGAATGGTTAAGCTAGGACCAACGGACTGTGTGTCTGAACCCACAAAAAGATAACAAGTCATGTTATTAAAGTGAGCTAGAGGTATCGTATAGGTAGCAAACGTCTCAGGTAGTTCAGAGACGGCGGGTATATCAACACCTTTCCCCCGAGCCGTAAAGGTCTCGCACTGTAGCCGGGGTTCAAAATATGTCAGTGGCCCAAAAAGGATCCTCGCTTTCTGGGCCGGTAAGAGGTCTTGTTGGTATTCCAAAAGTGTCAACAACAAGTTCTCCGGAGGAATTCAGTAGGAGAATACGTCTCTCGTATCCGGGAGGTATTCAGAAAGTGTCTAGAGAATCAAAAACAATTCAAAAATTGTCTAGAGAGTCAATTCTTTTTGCTTGGGATGGTATGTTGTCCTGGACCTCACTCTATTGAGGAGATCCCTTCAGTGGGTTAGGAAGCAAGGATTCATAAACTTCCAGATCTTCCATAGGTATTCCTTGCATCCTACGTGAATGGCGTGGAGGGTCAATGTTGGCTGAACCAAATATTTTACGGAAAAAATCTATGGCCAACTATGAAAACAAACAACACTCGCTAATAAAATCTAGGAATCAAACCAAGCAAATAAAACCTTCTTATTTCTAAGTCACTAGTTGGTGATGAAATCCAATGTCACGAAGTCAAGACAAGAAGGGGCTAGGATAGAGTGGGTGGAAAAGTTACGTTGACAACCTGCTTAACGGGATTACACCTTGGTGCAAGATCCCACACATAATCATGGGTATACCCTCCAAGGAGCATGAGTGAGTTTGGACAATGTCAATTCTAGGTATCGTGAAGACTTCCCCCTCCACAGTCACCTCGTGTGAGACCCTAATAATATATGCAACTAAGGCTACCAAGAACAACATTAATGCCTGGGAAAACAATCGACAGTCCGATCCACGCACAAGGGCAAGGTATCTATCCTGAAATCAACTCGAGAAGCTTCCACTCATCATTCTGGGTATACCTTCAAGAGACCCCCATAATATGCGCAATCTCTACACCGATACCAACAAAGCAAGGTGAGTAACTCTGCTAATCTCAATGTGACCTCAAGTTTGACCCTTGTGTGAGAAGGGCTTCCGAGGACAAAATGTTGCAAATGGATTTGAACACTCCCTATCACAAGATGCTATTGTGTGTTTTGTGCTTTGGAGAGTGTGTCTCACAGCCTATTCCAAATCTCTAGCCTCTCTAATTTTGGTGTAAAAGATCCCTAAAAAATAAAAGTTACTAATTGAGTTTTAGATTTCGGAATGTTTTTTTTTAGAGGATGTTGTTACTCGAGAGGGAGACGGGAATGAAACCAATGTTGTGTAAGACCTTGACCCAATAATATGCAAATAGAAATGAATGATGCAAACCTTCATTCGATGAACTCTCTCTACCGCAGAGAGAAGGTATTTCTGGAATGATGTAAGCTACGAAATATACTTTCTTTTTCTTGAATGAACACGATCGCAAACAACCATAAACAATAAAGTTTATCAATGTTTTTTTCTTCTGAATGCAATAAACTTTATTATATATGATTACTTAAAAGAATAAGTGTCTTTAAATTCTTCCTTTCTAAAACCATATCAGGGGTATGACAAAGAAAGGACTAGTAATCCAACAAAAATCATACACTCAACAAGCACCCAAATCAAACTTTCAATGAAGATAAAAATAAAAAATGACAAGAAAGTATTTCTCCAAATGCAAATGAAAATTGACTTCCCAATCATCAAGCAATCCATAACATGTAATCAATCCAAAACTTCAAATCTAATCAAAAGACTTTTAATCGAACAAGCACTCAGATACGAAATCAGAGATTATACCTTTGTCGATGAAAATAAAAAACAAAAACTGGAAAAAATGATTAAGAGAGGTGTTCGATCTCCGAAAACCAATCAACAAGAAGTTTAAGCATTCAGAAAACAGTCAAATGTTGGCATAAAAGATCCTCCCAACTGATAAAAGAAAAACTGGGCATCAACAGAGGTTAAGACCCAACTCAAAAAATTTCACAGGTGTAACGCCCCATATCTTGACCTTTAGGGAGTTAGAAGATGGATTGTTTACTGATCTTAGTAATTCAATTCTTAACATTTGTTTGGGCTCAATTAGATTGAGATAAATATTTGAGAT
>JZKD02S0176499.1:7117-22957 GCA_000966675.3 Picea glauca
GCCAAAAAATGAAGAAGATAGGCCTCCTGCCATTCTCTTCCTTCAAGCTTGTTGTCTCTGGTTCGCCAAAACGCACCTCTGTGTGCTCTAACCAAGAACACGCTCCAAATTCATGTTAAAACCTAGCACACGCGCATAACCACAAAACCGTTCAAACTGTAGAACAGTTATGGGCACACCTAGCCCCTAACCGTCAAGGGCCAGGTCGTATGACCCATGCGTCCACGCGCTAGCATTAACATAGGCTCCCGTTACATAAGCCAATGGTCAAAGGCCAAATGGCGGGTCATTGATATAACTGTTGGAACAAACACAACCGCCCGCGTGCGTCCATATGATATAGTTGTGGGTTATATGTAACATACTGTGCGACCAAGGGCTGGGGCTAAGCCCCAGCCCGGTCGCACCCCAAACCACACACATATACAAACATATATATATATATATTGCACCATATATATAACAAGGAACAACTGGTGGCGTGCCAGTTGGTGTATCTTTGCCAATTCTTTGCCCCTGCCCGGAGGTCGCGAGGTCGACTCCGGCCAATGACATAAGTTTTAAACCAATAAATGGATGACACGTGGTGGCCATTGACTGGGACACGTGTCGTCATTCCATTCGTTACCAAACATGCCAAGTCACCTACCAATTGTCTGAATGCCTATCTGCCACATGTCGTATGGCCTACCACGTCAGCGTGTACGGACTGTACAGTCAGCACAATTTTTTTACCTGTTTGTAAATTTGAACAGAACGCGTTATCTCTCGCTCCCGACGTCCGTTTGAACCCAAACGAGTTGCGTTGGGTTTGTAATGATGAGGCCTACGCTCTCGTTCGATTTGAAGCGATTCCGAGAACTTTGATTTTTGAGCTAAAATTTGACCCCTGGTCCAGATTTTGATTAGACAGTGTGTGCCATAATATCGACATCAATGCATTTTAAGGAGTCATATGCACATGTGCATGTTAATTATAATAACGCACCAGTATGTACTATTGAGAAAACACACCATTCTGTAAACGATATAACATATAATAATATTTATCATTTCAAAATTGTACAATGATCATGTTTGAAATATTAACAAGTGCGCTAAAATTGTTTTCATACTGGTGTGCTATGTTTATTATACACACTAGGCATCTAAATATTATTTATGCACCGATGCCTTTACTATATTATCTGCAGCGATGCCTTTACTATATTATCTGCACCGATGCACACTAAAAATAATGTTGTTGATGTATCGATACGTACTAGTTACAAAAGCACTAGGGCGCATTCTATATTAAACGCATTGAGTCTCTGGATAACATGATCGCATCGGGGCTAACTATAACGAAATGTACTAATCCTAAAGCACACTGGTTCTATTTATAACTTGATCGTACTAGGGAAGAAAAATCATAAAGCGCATCGGTGCATCGTAAGAGAAGAACATGAAACCGGTGCATAGTAATTATAAGAGCATCGATGCTCTACATACGACGAAAAAGGAGGAACCGGTGTGCAATAGTTATAAATACGCCGAGGTATTTTTTATTATATTCAGGTCCGAGGTGCTTTAATTATACTACTATACTGGTGAGTCATGTTATATTAACCTACCAGTGTGGGTTTTTCAATACCGCATTGGTGCGTTTTGACAAAAAACACATCTGTTGCAACCTTTGCCTACCCAAATTTTTTTAATTATATAGAACATCTGTTAAAACCTATGCAACCAATAGAGGAGGTTGTAGCGGAGGTTTTTTTGAAAATTTTTCCAAATTGTGTTACACTAAAAACCTCCGCTAGAAGGTGTTCTCCTTGTAGTAGGGAAGAGAAAAAAATATGAAGAGGCATGATGATCGATCCCATAAAGGAAGAATTCATCTAGGGTTGAATATTAACCAAGATAATGATGTGGAGAAAATCAATCCTTGGTAAGGCAAACAAGAAGAGAGGAGATCAAAAAGGGAAAAGAGAGAGGAGAAGGATGCTCAAAAAAGGGGGATTACCAATTTCTCAAGGTAAATAATACTAATGACAGAAGGTCAGGCTAGCCCCTTCAATGTCTTATTATGAGATAGGGTTTCATTCAACTTGGGAAACCATATTAAAATATGGAAACCTATTGAGGTTGGTACAACCTTGATCTACCAATGAAAGAATAGGGACAAACAGACACTTTGCCTTGAGTGTTTGGATGATGAGGAAAGGAGGAAAAATGAGAGGAAGGGCATGAAAATATAGGAGGGAGAATATGAGAGGTTTCCCCCACTAACTAGGGTAAGAAATTGGAGGAAGAGAACCCTCCCTATGTATATAAATGGAGGGAAATGACATGATGAGAGGATGAGACAATAAAAAATGGCAAACAAGGGCATAGTAGACAAGAGGAGGTTTCCACTAGACTGTGGAGATGGCTCTGATCTAATGAGAATATAAGGGACTATCAACATCAACAAGACTATGAGTCAGTTCCTTAGTAACTTCATATGGATTAAAACCTACCCAGTATGCCAAGAGGATGGTATCTAGGTCAATAAGGTCAAATGGAGAATCATATGAAGGGAATACCCTCTTAGGGTGAGAGACAAAACTTGGATTGGGAGGAAGGTGTTGAATCATATGTGAGGAAAGACCACAAAGGACATATTTTCTTTTGGGATATCAATAAACATCGATCTCACACTTATGATACTTACACCAATGATTAGGCTTTATGGGGATCAGGTGGACTATGATATTAAAGGATTGATGATCCATAATTGGATCCAGGATCTTGATGGGGCTCAGAAAGGCCTAAAAAAAAATTCTCAGAATGGCTTCAAAACAGACGTGTCTGTAGGCCTCGTCAATACAAACCCAACACAACTTGAACAGGCTCAAACAGACATTGTATGCTCCAGATAATGAGATCTGTTCATCTAGCCAAACATGGGAAAAAAAAATTGATTGTACAATTCGTACAGTGCCACATGGCAACTGACTGTACAGGCCGTACGACCATACAACTGACATGGAAAGGTACACGTGGAAGGATTTAGGGTTCTAACTAGGCATATGGACTGACATGTGGCAGGGTGACTAGGCGTATGGACTGTTGACGTGGATAGATGGGTGGGCCAATCAGGGAGTGACACGTGTCACCACTACGAGGGTGACACGTGGCACGTCCCTTCGGTGCTTACATGACCTGTGACGTGGAAGATGTGGACAGTTGGACAAATCAAGTGTTGACACATGGAATCGGTTTGGATGAGTGGTGAGGTTCCATGTGGCCCAGACATGGACTTCCATGTGGCACCCATTCATTGGTTCATTGGTTGCAAAAATATTGGACTCCATGAGGTTCAATCGCACGACCTCCCACCAAGAAACATCTTGGCAGGGCTGAGCTAGATAACCCACCCTCATTGTAGGTCTTAACCGTATTTGGCACCATTTATATTTGAGTTTTCATTTGTGTTCGAGCGGAGGAGGAAAGGGCTGGGGTCTAGCCCCAGCCCTGGTTCTACATGCGTCCACCACCACATGACCAGACCTTACCCATTATGTGTTTGTGCACGGAGGTAAAGGTTAGCCATGGTAGGTCGGGCTAGCCCGCCAGCCAAGGGAATAACCATAGGCCAAAGAATCAAGGGTTATACCCATTAGTTCGTGCGTGGAGCCTTGGGCTTGGGGCACATGGCCATAGGTGCGACCAGGAGCCGAGAGGTAAGGGGTCAGTGCGCTAGGAGTTTAGCGTGAGGTCACATGGAGGCCCTACATACGACCAGGAGTCGAACAAAAGGGGGATGCGCCCTATTCATTTGNATATAACATATAATAATATTTATCATTTCAAAATTGTACAATGATCATGTTTGAAATATTAACAAGTGCGCTAAAATTGTTTTCATACTGGTGTGCTATGTTTATTATACACACTAGGCATCTAAATATTATTTATGCACCGATGCCTTTACTATATTATCTGCAGCGATGCCTTTACTATATTATCTGCACCGATGCACACTAAAAATAATGTTGTTGATGTATCGATACGTACTAGTTACAAAAGCACTAGGGCGCATTCTATATTAAACGCATTGAGTCTCTGGATAACATGATCGCATCGGGGCTAACTATAACGAAATGTACTAATCCTAAAGCACACTGGTTCTATTTATAACTTGATCGTACTAGGGAAGAAAAATCATAAAGCGCATCGGTGCATCGTAAGAGAAGAACATGAAACCGGTGCATAGTAATTATAAGAGCATCGATGCTCTACATACGACGAAAAAGGAGGAACCGGTGTGCAATAGTTATAAATACGCCGAGGTATTTTTTATTATATTCAGGTCCGAGGTGCTTTAATTATACTACTATACTGGTGAGTCATGTTATATTAACCTACCAGTGTGGGTTTTTCAATACCGCATTGGTGCGTTTTGACAAAAAACACATCTGTTGCAACCTTTGCCTACCCAAATTTTTTTAATTATATAGAACATCTGTTAAAACCTATGCAACCAATAGAGGAGGTTGTAGCGGAGGTTTTTTTGAAAATTTTTCCAAATTGTGTTACACTAAAAACCTCCGCTAGAAGGTGTTCTCCTTGTAGTAGGGAAGAGAAAAAAATATGAAGAGGCATGATGATCGATCCCATAAAGGAAGAATTCATCTAGGGTTGAATATTAACCAAGATAATGATGTGGAGAAAATCAATCCTTGGTAAGGCAAACAAGAAGAGAGGAGATCAAAAAGGGAAAAGAGAGAGGAGAAGGATGCTCAAAAAAGGGGGATTACCAATTTCTCAAGGTAAATAATACTAATGACAGAAGGTCAGGCTAGCCCCTTCAATGTCTTATTATGAGATAGGGTTTCATTCAACTTGGGAAACCATATTAAAATATGGAAACCTATTGAGGTTGGTACAACCTTGATCTACCAATGAAAGAATAGGGACAAACAGACACTTTGCCTTGAGTGTTTGGATGATGAGGAAAGGAGGAAAAATGAGAGGAAGGGCATGAAAATATAGGAGGGAGAATATGAGAGGTTTCCCCCACTAACTAGGGTAAGAAATTGGAGGAAGAGAACCCTCCCTATGTATATAAATGGAGGGAAATGACATGATGAGAGGATGAGACAATAAAAAATGGCAAACAAGGGCATAGTAGACAAGAGGAGGTTTCCACTAGACTGTGGAGATGGCTCTGATCTAATGAGAATATAAGGGACTATCAACATCAACAAGACTATGAGTCAGTTCCTTAGTAACTTCATATGGATTAAAACCTACCCAGTATGCCAAGAGGATGGTATCTAGGTCAATAAGGTCAAATGGAGAATCATATGAAGGGAATACCCTCTTAGGGTGAGAGACAAAACTTGGATTGGGAGGAAGGTGTTGAATCATATGTGAGGAAAGACCACAAAGGACATATTTTCTTTTGGGATATCAATAAACATCGATCTCACACTTATGATACTTACACCAATGATTAGGCTTTATGGGGATCAGGTGGACTATGATATTAAAGGATTGATGATCCATAATTGGATCCAGGATCTTGATGGGGCTCAGAAAGGCCTAAAAAAAAATTCTCAGAATGGCTTCAAAACAGACGTGTCTGTAGGCCTCGTCAATACAAACCCAACACAACTTGAACAGGCTCAAACAGACATTGTATGCTCCAGATAATGAGATCTGTTCATCTAGCCAAACATGGGAAAAAAAAATTGATTGTACAATTCGTACAGTGCCACATGGCAACTGACTGTACAGGCCGTACGACCATACAACTGACATGGAAAGGTACACGTGGAAGGATTTAGGGTTCTAACTAGGCATATGGACTGACATGTGGCAGGGTGACTAGGCGTATGGACTGTTGACGTGGATAGATGGGTGGGCCAATCAGGGAGTGACACGTGTCACCACTACGAGGGTGACACGTGGCACGTCCCTTCGGTGCTTACATGACCTGTGACGTGGAAGATGTGGACAGTTGGACAAATCAAGTGTTGACACATGGAATCGGTTTGGATGAGTGGTGAGGTTCCATGTGGCCCAGACATGGACTTCCATGTGGCACCCATTCATTGGTTCATTGGTTGCAAAAATATTGGACTCCATGAGGTTCGATCGCACGACCTCCCACCGAGAAACATCTTGGCAGGGCTGAGCTAGATAGCCCACCCTCATTGTAGGTCTTAACCTTATTTGGCACCATTTATATTTGAGTTTTCATTTGTGTTCGAGCGGAGGAGGAAAGGGTTGGGGTCTAGCCCCAGCCCTGGTTCTACATGCGTCCACCACCACATGACCAGACCTTACCCATTATGTGTTTGCACACGGAGGTAAAGGTTATCCATGGTAGGTCAGGCTAGCCCATCGGCCAAGGGAATAACCATAGGCCAAAGAATCAAGGGTTATACCCATCAGTTCGTGCGTGGAGCCTTGGGCTTGGGGCACATGGCCATAGGTGCGACCAGGAGCCGAGAGGTAAGGGGTCAGTGCGCTAGGAGTTTAGCGTGAGGCCACATGGAGGCCCTACATACGACCAGGAGTCGAACAAAAGGGGGATGCGCCCTATTCATTTGCTATATAGTGGGTTTTTACTATATAATAAGGATTTTTATGGATTTATGGGCTAATATTTGGATATTTTAGTCATTTTTGGGGGATATTGGGCCCTTTTTTAGGCCAGATCTTGGGGAGAAGTTGGGAGATGGTTACCAACTTCAGATCTATATAAACCAGGGCTTCTCGAAGCCAAGGAGGACATTCAAAGTAGGTTTATGTTGAATATTTTTCAAGCCAAAGTCATTTTTATGCAGGGAAGCTATTGAGGAGCGCACGTTTGTGGGCCATTTCTGGGAGCTCCGATCATCCGTTTTCAGTGCCGTCAGTTTTATTGGGTTCTAGAGATCTGGTAGAAAAATACCATATCATTTTGTAACCTTTTTGGCACTATTGTGATGTAATTTTAAATCTTTTAACAGAAATAAGAAAGCCTCACCCACTGAGACAAAGGCCCGAAGATGTAGGCGAGATTGCATAACTCCGTTATCACATTGGTGTTTATGGTTTGTTGTTCTTCATGCCTTATTAAAGATCTATACATGTTCATATGGCTACTATTTTTATCCTATAATTCTTACTCTTTCATTCATCTTCCTAACTGGTTAATTAACACAGGCATAATAACTCAACCATTGTCGTATAAAAGATCTTTTCGGATCAGGTGGTATCAGAGCTAGTTGACATTTTGGATTTGAGTTTGCATGTTAACCAGGAAAAATCTACATCATGGTGAAGGCGATCTTGTTGAAGAGAATCCATTGATTGGATTGAGAAAGAGAACTTCTCAAAGAGAGAAGATGGCATCAGAAGAGAGACTTTCTCAGGATGATAAAGAGTTTCGAAAAACTTTCTTCGCCATGTCGAAGATGATGAAGGTTTTGTATGAGGATTTCTTGGAACGGAAGAGACCGGATCTGCGTGATTCTTCAAAGGGTAAAATTGAAGAAGGAGAGGATTCTCCTCAAATTCCTCCTTCACCTCCATCTTCACCTCCTTCTTCTCCTTCTTCTCCTTCTTCTTCAAGTTCAATTTCTAAAAGCACTGCAAAGAAAAATGTTCATAAACATAAGAATGAAATGCCTTTATTAAAACTTGATGTGAAATTTGAATTACCCACATATGATGGTGAAGTCAATGCGGAGAGACTTGACAATTTGGTTAGACATATGGAGGTTTATTGAAGTGTGCAACAAATCAAGGATGAGGCAACTCGGATCGAGTTGGCATCACTTAGACTTGTAGGCATATCACTCATTTGGTGGTAGAGAAAGTTGCAAAATGGCATGCAACAAGTGGGTAATGTATTTCCATCATGGCAAAGTTTTATTTCTGCACTTAGAAATCAATTATATCCTTTGGGTTATAAAGAGAAAGCGTTAACTGAATGGCAAGCTTTCAAACTAAGAAAAGGACAAACAATGCAAGAATACACAAATGGCTTTCGTAAAATGGTATTGATGTTAGATATTCCTTTACATACCCAAGAAACTCTTATGAAGTATATAGGAGGTTTACCTACACATATTCAAAACATTGTATGCATGTTTGGACCTACTAATCTTGATGAGGTTTTTGTTCAAGCTACATACATTGAAGTAGGGAAAACAAGGGTTGGTGTATCAGGGGAATCGTCTTCAAGGAAAAAGGACAAAAGGAAGTGGCATGGCAAGAAGGAAAATTCAGTGGCAAGAAAGGAAAAGAAGCCCTCTTGCAAGCATTGCAAAAAACAAGGGCATGATGTGTTAATGTTTAAGCCATTATTATAGTTCTTTGCATTTCAATAGATAACAATAGCATAATACAATATCACTAGCATAATACAAGATAGCATAATGCCATCATCATCTGCATCAATATGTATTAGTACAAAACTGATACATCATCATCACAGCACAAGGCTGGCTCATCATAATAATACTAGACTAGATTTATGTCACAGCTATCAGGCCAGAAGCACAGTTCTAGTCTCATCTCATAGTCTTTCTTTACGTCACAGCAATAAAGTTGGAAGCAAGATACTCGTCCTACTTTACGTCACAACAATCAAGCTAGAAGTAGGATACTGGACATGCTTTACATCACAGTTATCCAGCCGAAAGCATGGTGCTAGCCTCATCTCATCGTCTTGCTTTACGTCACAGCTAACAAGCCGAAAGCAAGATGTTCGTCCTGCGTTACGTCATAGCAATCAAGCTGGAAGAAAGATACTATACTAGCTTTATGTCACATTTATCTGGTCGAAAGCACAGTACTAGTCTCATCACATCTTCTGGCTTTACGTCACAACCATCAGGTTGGAAGCAAGATACTAGACTGGCTTTACGTCACAACTGTCAACCCAGAAGCACAGTACTAGTCTCATCACATCTTCTTTCTTTATGTCACAACCATCAGGTTGGAAGTAAGATACTAGACTGGATTTACGTCATAGTTGTCAAGCCGAAAGCATAGTACTAGTCTCATCACATCGTCTTACTTTACGTCACAGCAATAAGGTTGGAAGCAAGAGATGTCTCATCACAGCAACTACTCCCCCTTTCAAGGAAGGTTCTTTCAGACTATACCAAGCTTATCTCGAAAGTGATAAAACTTTACACAAGATAGAGGCTTGGTCAACACATCAGCAACCTATTCATCCATGCTAATGTACTGGAGCTTTAAATCTCCTCTCTGCACCATGTCAGGGATGTAATGATATTGGATCTCTATGTGCTTCGACCTATCGTGGAATATAGGATTCTATGTCATCTTTATGCAGCTTTGGTTGTCACATAGGATCGTGGTTGCTTCCATCTCTAGGTCAAATAGNGATGTGTTAATGTTTAAGCCATTATTATAGTTCTTTGCATTTCAATAGATAACAATAGCATAATACAATATCACTAGCATAATACAAGATAGCATAATGCCATCATCATCTGCATAAATATGTATTAGTATAAAACTGATACATCATCATCACAACACAAGGCTGGCTCATCATAATAATACTAGACTAGATTTATGTCACAGCTATCAGGCCAGAAGCACAGTTCTAGTCTCATCTCATAGTCTTTCTTTACGTCACAGCAATAAAGCTGGAAGCAAGATACTCATCCTACTTTACGTCACAACAATCAAGCTAGAAGTAGGATACTGGACATGCTTTACATCACGGTTATCCAGCCGGAAGCATGGTGCTAGCCTCATCTCATCGTCTTGCTTTACGTCACAGCTAACAAGCCGAAAGCAAGATGTTCGTCCTGCTTTACGTCATAGCAATCAAGTTGGAAGCAGGATACTAGACTGGCTTTATGTCACAGTTATCTGGCCGGAAGCACAGTACTAGTCTCATCACATCTTCTTGCTTTACGTCACAACCATCAGGTTGGAAGAAAGATACTAGACTGGCTTTACGTCACAGCTGTCAACCCGGAAGCACAGTACTAGTCTCATCACATCTTCTTGCTTTATGTCACAACCATCAGGTTGGAAGTAAGATACTAGACTGGATTTACGTCACAGTTGTCAAGCCGAAAGCACAGTACTAGTCTCATCACATCGTCTTGCTTTACGTCACAGCAATAAGGCTGGAAGCAAGAGATGTCTCATCACAGCAACTACTCCCCCTTTCAAGGAAGGTCCTTTCGGACTATACCAATCTTATCTCGAAAGTGATAAAACTTTACACAAGATAGAGGCTTGGTCAACACATCAGCAACCTATTCATCCATGCTAATGTACTAGAGCTTTAAAGCTCCTCTCTGCACCATGTTAGGGATGTAATGATATTGGATCTCTATGTGCTTCGACCTATCGTGGAATATAGGATTCTATGTCATCTTTATGCAGCTCTGGTTGTCACATAGGATCGTGGTTGCTTCCATCTCTAGGTCAAATAGACCGGTCAGCAACTTTCGAAGCCATATAGCTTCGCAGCTGGCAGAACATGTAGCAATGTATTCTGCTTCCACTGTGTTGAGAGCAATGTTGGATTGCTTCCTACTTTGCCACAAGATCATGGCTAATCCCAAACTGAAACAGCATCCTGAAGTGCTTTTCCTGTCAGAAACACTTCCTACCCAATCTGCATCAGTATATCCACTCAATGTGAAATCATAATCTCCATCATAGATGAGACCACAATCTATTGTACCCTTAAGGTACCTCATCACATGTTTTGCAGCCACTAGGTTAACATGTCTGGGTTCTACCAGAAACTGACTCAAGGTGTTCACGGAAAAACAAATGTCTGGTCTGGTGTTTGTCAAGTACATCAGCGATCCAATAATCTATCTGTACAGCGTGGCATCAATCAATTCTGACAAAGTGTTGCTTCAGCTTCGTTTCCATGGGTGTATTCATGGACTTGCATTCCAACATGTCAAATCTCTTTAGGATTTCGACTGCATACTTCCCTTAGTTAAGGAAGATCCTATCTGGACTTTGCCATACCTCAAGACCTAAGAAATAATGCATTAGGCCAAGGTCTTTTATTTCAAATTCTGAGGCAAGTCTCTTCTTACATTCAGTGATGAGATTTTCTTCTCCAGTTAAGAATAAATCATCCACATATAGCAGTAATATTACCGACTCATCATTCATGACCTTGAAGTAGAGGTTAGAATCTGCTTTACTCTTGGTAAAGCCTAAGCTCATCAAAAAATAGTCTATATGGCCATACCAAGCTCTAGGAGCTTGCTTTAATCCGTATAAGACTTTCTTCAATATGCAAACATGAGACTTCTTGTCTTCAACTTCAAATCCTTGAGGTTGCTCTATATACACTTCCTCTTCGGTGACACCATTTAGAAAAGTTGTCTTTACGTCCATCTGGTGCTGCTTACACTTCATCTTAGCTACAAGAGCTATGATGGTTCTGATCGAAGTGTATCTGGCTACAGGAGTGAATGTCTCTTCACAGTCAATGCCTTCTTTTTTAGAAAATCCATGAGCAACAAATCTTGCTTTATATTTCTCAATACTTCCATCAGCAACATGTTTTATTTTCAAGATCCATTTGGAGGATACCACATCTTTGCTCTTCAGTCTGGGAACTATTTCCCATACTTCATTTTTTATTATGGATTGGTATTCCTCTGTCATGGCATCTACCCATTCTTTCCTCTGAATGGCTTCTTCAAAGAAGGTAGGCTCCTCTTCTAGAAGATCACACATCAAAGCCGTATAACTGGAGAATGGCTTTGGTCTTTTCACTTGTCTCGTAGTTCCTTCGGAAACACCATACTTCTCTCCATCTTGAATAAGATCTCTAGCCCAAGTTGGCTTTCTTTTATGGAGGGTCGTCATCTGAGAAGGTTCTTGAGCTTCTAATATATCATGGTCTTCTAGAATTTCCTCATCATGGGAAGTTACGACTTCCCTCACTAGTTCTGCGGCTCTGGGAACCTCCCTCACTGCAGTTATGGGGATTATGGGTTCCTCTTAATATACTTCTTCAAGCTGGCATCTTCTTGATTTCTTGAGCATTGCATATTCATCAAAGGTCACATCCCTGATGATCTCAATGTGACGGTGACCTGGTATATAGATTCTGAAGGCCTTGGAGACCTCACAGTATCCCACAAATATTCCCTTCTTTCTTGAAGGTTCCAGCTTGTTTCTCGTCTCTTTCGGTATATGAATAAATATTGGGTAGCCAAATATTTTGAGATGGCTTACCTCTGGCTTCTTTCCGGTGAACATCTTTTCCGGGGTCCTGAGCCCAAGTGCACTATGGGAAAATTAGTTCTTCACGTATACAGCTACCATTGTTGCTTCTGCCCATAAGCACATAGGAAGATCTTGATCATGGATCATAGTCTTCACAGCTTCCATTATCATTCTATTATTTCGTTCAGCTACACCGTTTTGTTGGGGATTATAGGGAGGAGTGAGTTCCCTCTTGATCCCAACATCTTTGCAAAAGTTCACAAACTCCTTTGAGGTATATTCTCCTCCATTATCTGACCCCAAGTATCTTAATATTTCTTTCAGAAAGATTCTCTATCAAGGCTTTGAATTCCTTGAACTTGTTGAACACTTCATCTTTAGATTTCAAGAAATATATCTAGGTCTTATGAGAATAATCATCAATAAATGATACATAATATACGTACCCACTAATGGAGGACAATGGCATTGGGCCACATACATCTGAATGGATGATCTCTAGGACTCCTTTTGCTTTGTTGTCTCTCTTCGGAAAAGGGTTCTTGATGTTCTTCCCTTGTGCACATCCATTGCATATGCCTTCATGGTCACCCTTGAGTTCTGGAAATCCTGTGACCACTTTTCATATGTATGGTAGCGCCCTGTAGTTGATGTGAACCAATCTTCTATGCCAAAGTTCACATGATTTTTCAATGGCGTGGGTCATGGCAACGTCTGAGTGACCCTTTAGTTTATACAAGCCATTTTCTTCATTTCCAATGATGATTACTTCATTTAAGGTTTCTCCTTTAGCCCACATAAGAACTTATCCATCTATAAAGGCAACTCTAAAGCCTTTCTTTTCTAAAGATGAAATGGAGAGTAGGTTCTTAGTCAAACCTAGTACATATAGTACGTCCTTCATCTTCAATGAATTCCCTAAATTCAATTTGTGGTTTGATTCTCCCACTCCCTTGATGGAATAATGGTAATCATCTCCAAGTGTCACTTTCTAAGAAAANAGTGCTTTTCCTGTCAGAAACACTTCCTACCCAATCTGCATCAGTATATCCACTCAATGTGAAATCATGATCTCCATCATAGATGAGACCACAATCTATTGTACCCTTAAGGTACCTCATCACATGTTTTGCAGCCACTAGGTTAACATGTCTGGTTTCTACCAGAAACTGACTCAAGGTGTTCACGGAAAAACAAATGTTTGGTCTGTTGTTTGTCAAGTACATCAGCGATCCAATAATCTGTCTGTACAGCGTGGCATCAATCAATTCTGACAAAGTGTTGCTTCAGCTTCATTTCCATGGGTGTATTCATGGACTTGCATTCCAACATGTCAAATCTCTTTAGGATTTCGACTGCATACTTCCCTTAGTTAAGGAAGATCCTATCTGGACTTTTCCATAACTCAAGACCTAAGAAATAATGCATTAGGCCAAGGTCTTTTATTTCAAATTCTGAGGCAAGTCTCTTCTTACATTCAGTGATGAGATTTTCTTCTCCAGTTAAGACTAAGTCATCCACATATAGCAATAATATTACCGACTCATCGTTCATGACCTTGAAGTAGAGGTTAGAATCTGCTTTACTCTTGGTAAAGCCTAAGCTCATCAAAAAACTGTCTATATGGCCATACCATGCTCTAGGAGCTTGCTTTAATCCGTATAAGGCTTTCTTCAATATGCAGACATGAGACTTCCTATCTTCAACTTCAAATCCTTGAGGTTGCTCTATATACACTTCCTCTTCAGTGACACCATTTAGAAAAGTTGTCTTTACGTCCATCTGGTGGTGCTTACACTTCATCTTAGCTGCAAGAGCTATGATGGTTCTGATCGAAGTGTATCTGGCTACAGGAGTGAATGTCTCTTCACAGTCAATGCCTTCTTTTTTAGAAAAGCCACGAGCAACAAATCTTGCTTTATATTTCTCAATACTTCCATCAGCAGCATGTTTTATTTTCAAGATCCATTTGGAGGATACCACATCTTTGCTCTTCGGTCTGGGAACTATTTCCCATACTTCGTTTTTTATTATGGATTGGTATTCCTTTGTCATGGCATCTGCCCATTCTTTCCTCTGAATGGATTCTTCAAAGCAGGTAGGCTCCTCTTCTAGAAGATCACACATCAAAGCCGTATAACTGGAGAATGGCTTTGGTCTTTTCACTTGTCTCGTAGTTCCTTCGGGAACACCATACTTCTCTCCATCTTGAATAAGATCTCTAGCCCAAGTTGGCTTTCTTTTATGGAGGGTCATCATCTGAGAAGGTTCTTGAGCTTCTAATATATCATGGTCTTCTAGAATTTCCTCAACATGGGAAGTTACGACTTCCCTCATTGGTTCTGCGGCTCTGGGAACCTCCCTCACTGCAGTTATGGGGATTATGGGTTCCTCTTAATATAATTCTTCAAGCTGGCATCTTCTTGATTTCTTGAGCATTGCATATTCATCAAAGGTCACATCCCTGATGATCTCAATGTGAGGGTGACCTGGTATATAGATTCTGAAGGCCTTGGAGACCTCACATTATCCCACAAATATTCCTTTCTTTCTTGAAGGTTCCAGCTTGTTTCTCGTCTCTTTCGGTATATGAATAAATATTGGGTAGCCAAATATTTTGAGATGGCTTACCTCTGGCTTCTTTCCGGTGAACATATTTTCCGGGGTCCTGAGCCCAAGTGCACTATGGGAAAATCAGTTCTTCACGTATACAGCTGCCATTGTTGCTTCTTCCCATAAGCACATAGGAAGATCTTGATCATGGATCATAGTCTTCACAGCTTCCATTATCGTTCTGTTCTTTCGTTCAGCTACACCATTTTGTTGGGGATTATAGGGAGGAGTGAGTTCCCTCTTGATCCCAACATCTTTGCAGAAGTTCACAAACTCCTTTGAGGTATATTCTCCTCCATTATCTGACCCAAGTATCTTAATATTTCTTTCAGAAAGATTCTCTATCAAGGCTTTGAATTCCTTGAACTTGTTGAACACTTCATCTTTAGATTTCAAGAAATATATCTAGGTCTTACGAGAATAATCATCAATAAATGATACATAATATACGTACCCACTAATGGAGGACAATGGCATTGGGCCACATACATCTGAATGGATGATCTCTAGGACTCCTTTTGCTTTGTTGTCTCTCTTCGGAAAAGGGTTCTTGATGTTCTTCCCTTGTGCACATCCATTGCATATGCCTTCATGGTCACCCTTGAGTTCTGGAAATCCTGTGACCACTTTTCATATGTATGGTAGCGCCCTGTAGTTGATGTGAACCAATCTTCTATGCCAAAGTTCACATGATTTTTCAATGGCGTGGGTCATGGCAACGTCTGAGTGACCCTTTAGTTTATACAAGCCATTTTCTTCATTTCCAATGATGATTACTTCATTTAAGGTTTCTCCTTTAGCCCACATAAGAACTTATCCATCTATAAAGGCAACTCTAAAGCCTTTCTTTTCTAAAGATGAAATGGAGAGTAGGTTCTTAGTCAAACCTAGTACATATAGTACGTCCTTCATCTTCAATGAATTCCCTAAATTCAATTTGTGGTTTGATTCTCCCACTCCCTTGATGGAATAATGGTAATCATCTCCAAGTGTCACTTTCTAAGAAAA
>JZKD02S0176510.1:0-22957 GCA_000966675.3 Picea glauca
TGACCATATGTTGCTAATCAAGTACTTGTGTGTTACTTGGTGTGGTAGTGTACCACTGGATTTTAGTTATGTACTACTATGGATAGACACAGTTGTGTTCTACTTTGTTCCGATTGCTTTGAAGACTATCAACAATATTGGAAATGATTATTAGTTAGATGGATAATCAAAGGACAAAGATTTCCCAGATGGAAAATGGTTCAAGGCATTTACTCTTCTAGATTAGAAGAATGACTCTTGTATCACTCTGTGGAGTGAGCATCATGTATGACTACTTAGATAGAGTATGGTTTCGAGAGATGATGTAGTTGATGACACTAATGATGATGATGGTGCTCATGATCTAGTCATGATCTAGTCTATACAACTATGTTGATGCTACCAGGTGAAAGTATGTTTTTGTGCTCAAGACCATTACCTGTAATACCTCCCTAGCTAGGAGGGAGTGTTGATATTATGGTAGTTGTGGGAGGTATTTACCTCCACGTGTAAAACCGACGAGGATAGAATACTCCGGGAAGCAAGAAGAAACCCTAATGAGTTGGATAATAACCCTAGAAGACTTGTCAGCTCAAGAAGATAATTTATATTAGGTTATTAGCCTCCAAGAGAAGAAGTCAGCCATAAATAATAATATATACTGAACAGACAGATACCCAGAATGAGAAATCGGCCCAGGCAGTGAGCTAAAATTAGTATAAATAGAGGAGGCCAGTTCTCATTCTGGCAGGCAGTCGCAGAATTGCAGAGCAACAACTTGTGTGCACTGCAGTGCCCAGTCTTGTGCACAGGTTTGAGGAGAGCTTCCATTGTAGCTGCTGCAACTAGCAGATCACGTTTGACTTGGACTATCTCTTGGTTAGGGTTTGGACTATCTGATCAGCTCTTGTTGGTGCGCTATCCTTAGGGAAAGGTGCACTACCCTTTGTTTGGCTATCTAGCCTAGGGTTTTCTTCTAGAGTGATCCTTTGTCAGGGTTAAGGTGCTCAGAGGGTGGCTTCGGCCTATGGTTGGGTGACAATAGAGATATTGTCAATGGTAAAACAAGCACAATCCTTCGTATTCTAACACTGTTGTCATACATGCTTCTGCCCATAGAGTCATAGGTAGACTATGATCATGTATCATTGCTTTAGTTGCCTCAATGATAGTTCTGTTTTTCATTTCAGCAACCCTATTTTGTTGAGGGTTGTAAGGAACTGTGAAATCTCTCTTAATTCCCGTTTCAATAAAAAAACTGTTGAATTCTTTTGAGGTGTATTCTCCTCCATTATCTGATCTTAATATTTTGATTTTTCTTCCGATCTGGTTCTCAATCTGAGCTTTGAATTCTTGAAATTTTGCAAGGAATCCATCCTTGTTCTTTAGAAAGTAAATCCAAGTTTTTCCGGAGTGATCATCTATGAAGAGTACATAGTATAAGTACCCATTTAGAGATGCAACAATCATTGGTCCACATACGTCTAAGTGTATCAAGTCCAAGATTTCCTTGGATATATTGTCACTGCTTAGAAAGGATCCTTTAACGTTTTTTCCAAGGGCACAACCTTTGCAAACACCTTTATGTTGAATCTGTATCTCTGGTAGACCTGTTACCATTTTCCCTAGAGATGGAAGAGCTCTATAATGAATGTGATCAAGTCTTCTATGCCATAACTCACTCAAGATGACAGTGTCATGTAATATGGCTTGGACTGGTTTGATGGTCAATCTATAAAAGATATTTTCTCAAACACTAATTACCTTGGAAGACATTATATGGGAGTCTTTGTGCCATGCAAGAACTCTTCCTTCCGAGAAAGTAATCTTGTAGCCTTTGTCTTCCAAGGCCAAAATAGAGACAAGGTTTCTCTTCATTCCGGGTACATATAATACTTCTTCTAATTTAAGCTGCATATTTGAATCTAGTTGGAAGGTAGAAGTTCCAACTCCTCTCAAATTATATTTGGCATCATCTCCAAGAACACCATGTAGATGTGTCTCTTTCTCAACGAAATGTGTTAGATGATTTCTAAGACCGGTCATGTGCCTCGAGGCACCGCCATCAATTAACCAAGTATTATCAATGATAGGAACCATACTTGAGAGTGCTGAGATGTTGATGTCTTCATTTATTTGAGGTCTTGTCTTCCTATAAATGAGTTTGCTTGAATCATCAAGCTTGCCTCCCATCATGATTTTGCTGATCTTCAGAAACCCTTGTCAACTAGGCTAGAAAACCTAATGGCTAGGCTAGGCTAGCACTTTTAGTTTTTGTTGGGCTTATGACTGCCAACAATAAGCCTTGATAAATATGATATACCTGGTAAGCTAAAGAACTTCTTCAATAAGTTGCAGAAATGCAATTCTGATTTTTTCTGCAGAAATTGGCGAAACCCTAGAAACCCTAGGGCCAAAAAATCAAAATGCTCATAAATGCAATCCGAAACTTGCTATAGGTGTGTTGAAGGAGTCCGTACACATCTATGTCCTTTTTATCTCCAACGTCCAAGTTTTAAGTGCTGAAAACCTTCAGAAGAGTAGGCCATACGAAATTTCTGGAAACCCTAGGAGGGTCGTATAGTTTCTGCAAAAGTGAGAGAGAATGGCTAGAAAGTGTTTGTGCAATGGGATCTTCAAGACCTATGCTCTGATACCATGTTGATTTTTCAATAAGCTAGGTTAAACATGTATTTCATTCCAATTTTGCATTTGTCTGAACCATAAACAATAATGTTGTAGCAACCAAGATCATAAGAACAAACACCATGCACAAGAACACAAGAAGTATCCCGAGAAACCCTTCTCAACAAGGGAATAAAACCCAGCCAAATCCTTTGCTATATTCTTCAAGAGAAATACCTTCACCACCAATAAGACCTATCACAAAAGAGGGTGCTCAAACCCTAGAAGTCTAACGCCCAAGAGAGGTGCACACTTTACCCAAGGAGATATACTTGCTGAAATTTCCAAACTCATGTAAGAGATATGATTCCAAAATGGGGAATCTACCTTTACTTATACTAAACTAAACTTGTCAAAAAAAGTGTCTATTGGCACAATAGGGCCGACCTCACTAGCTTATAATGTAATTAATATCAACCAGATTAATTATATTTTACATTAATTACTAATCACATTAAGGTGGGGCCGACCTGTACCCTTTACATTACAATTAGGGTTACAGGTAGGTCTAACTCTTGAACAATATAGAAATGAATCTTATACACCCACTAGTGCTCATCCACTATGGGCACATCCATATGGATGCCCATATCTCTGGCCCACTGCATTACACAGAAGAACCACTTCTTCACACGTTCACCTGTGCTCGTCCACATGCACGTCTAGTCGACAGATCTTCTTTCCCACTACATTACACATGAGAGTCATCTGGAGTTTCTCGTCAACTCTTCAGATCAGAGGAGGATAATACATCATCTTCATTTCTGTTCTCATGACAATGCACCCAACACTTTGGGATTTCACACGTTCACCTTGTGATCAACCACAAGTACGTCCAACTCTCCAGATCACTTTTCTTACTATTTTAATTTGGAGTTCTTCTCAACTCTCTATATGGAGGAGGTCATCTCTACGTTCCATATCTGTCTCATATAGTAACCACACACCCTTCTCAGGGGATTTCTCTCAGGTTTGTAAGCTGGAGAAAGTCTCACATAGTTGGAATGATCCACATCTCACAGGTTTGTAAGCTGGAGAATGTCTCACATAGCTGCAATCATCAACAATTGAAACCATCTTGAGAAGTGTTGTCATCATCAATGCACATCTAAGAAAGGCATTTAAGCTCTTCTTCCAAAGGACCATATAATTATTTCTTATTACTATAGTTATTCATAAGAACTTGACAAATCTCTTCATGGAATTCATCTAGCTCATTTATATGAACTGTCCAATTCTCAACAAAGTCGTCATACTTCTTAAAAATGAATGTTTCTAATTTATTGACACAATCTTTCAAATTCTTTTTCACTTGGTCACTTCTTACTAGCAATAGCAATATCATTAGAAGTATCATTGAAACCATCTTGAGAAGTGTTGTCATCATCAATGCACCACTAAGAAAGACATTTAACCTCTTCTTCCAAAAGACCACATAATTCTTTCTTATTACTATAGTCATTCATAAGAACTTGACAAATCTCTTCATTCAATTCATCTAACTCATTTATATGAACTGTCCAATTCTCAACAAAGTCGTCATGCTTCATGTTTCTAACTTATTGACGCAATCTTTCAAATTCTTTTTCACTTGGTCACTTCTTCAACAAGGTAAATAGCCTAAAGTAAGTAAATCAAATAACCAATAAATGCATTATGTGATGTGTCAATCTAATTTAAGCAATAGACAATTGACAAAATTGACCACTTCAAGCTTGTGTTAATTGTTGTGCATTATTAGAGGAAACAAAACGATGAACTTTAGTGAAATCAATAATCAGATAATTAACTTATCTAAATCTGAAAATCATTTTACTTAAATATATATTAATATATAATTCGAATACAAATTTACTAAAATTTATAATAATATTAAAAAACACAATTAACTATTATATAAAACTATAAAACAAGGGAAATTTTCTATTTTCTAAAACATAAACAATACCATGTTCAAGGGCATCAAATAAATAGAAATTCTCAGAAACAATAACCGAATCCAACCTTATGAAAGTGGATGGCTTAGGTTGATTCTAAATTTTGACAAGTGATCAATCCATCCTCCCGATAACAGAATCAAATTGCTTTGAAGGGTCGTGTTTTATCCAGAGTGTTTATGGCTATTTAAGGTTTGTTGTTTTCGAACTCCTTTTGTTTTTGTTCATGCATATGCAATGAAGCTTCATGCATATGGAATATACAAAGAAGCACAATCCAAAACCTCTTATCAATTGAGAAACTCAATATATTGGAAAACTACACAATGAAGCTGAGAGAGTCTAGACAACATATTTAAGATAATGAAAATAAACTATCAGTCTAATACCATCCTTGTCAAATAAGCCAAATGCTTGTAAATAGAATGGTCCAGTTCAGTACTTGGCTAAGGTAATAGAACACCAATGCAAAATATCCACTCTATTTTTAAGCGAGTAAAGAACTGGACGAAACCCAAATTGCAGCACATGAAAACAAATTAAAATAATCTCAAGATCAATATAATATATTTCATGCAAATGATTGCAGTGGCCACAACATTTAAATTTTGCAAGAAATGGTCCGTCAGATACAGGAAATATGAATGCAAATCGATATATTGACAATGATCAAAAACTGATACATAAATCCTTTAGAAGGGTAGGCGAGTATTAATGCCAATAACAACAAGACCGCCCGTGATCATCAGAAATTACACAATCATTGCAACATGGGGGAAACTGCATGGAATGAATATCGAGGGTCGATACCTAATCAATCATGCTGAAAACCAACCTCATCAACCATGGGTTCACACCATATAAAAATGGGCCAATTCAGCAGGGAAAACCGTGAGAAAAATGATGAGCCATCCATTTTCACATTGATATCAACAAACAAACACTTTTAGTTTAGGTATAATACTCACAGATACCATTTTTGGGAAACTTGCATTAATTACTATTTTCTTTGCAGTGTGCAAACTTCCATATTATAAAGAAACAACTTGCCTTTCAAACTATTCAAAACCAATGTTCAACAACTAAAAAATAGTCATCAAATTACTTGCAACTACAATCACAAGTTATGGAGACTACTCAATGATCTCTATCTCATGTAATAGTTGGAAGACATGCCAAACCTATCAAGCTTCATGCACATATCCATGAGAGATACAAAGCTATCAAAGCATCATCATGCATCAAAATTTCCATCTACTATAGATTTTATTTATTCTCCAAAATCAATCCACTTTCCATTTTTTTATCAAGCTAGATCTAGCAACACTCTCCCAAGATATCCATATATTAATGAGAATGCACAATAATAAAACATTGAAGATACATCACCAACAATCCATGTGAGCTATAGCAAACACATGTCACTTGCTCTGATAACATGTTAGGGTTTCAAGATGAGCCCAAAGTATCCAAGAGGAATGATGGTGTTCATAAACACCTTTAAACAATGAAACACATCTTCGTAGGAAGATCCCAAAGAGCACAATGATTTGTGTGTAGCGTGCATGACGAATGAGGCTAGAGCCTCACCAAAAAAATAGGATTAGGATTTAATCTTAAGACCATAAAGGGTGGGACCACAATGACCACATATGTGCTTAACCATAAATGTGGGAGTAATCAAGCGGTCCTAGTGGTCCAATAAAACCCTCAAGTTGGGTTTACATTAAATATTCTCACATTCTCTCTTAAACACAACTTCAATGGATATATGAAGGTGACATTATTGATTGAGATTAATTATCTCTTCACAAAGTTGATTAAGAAAGAGGACAATCTTGTAACATGAATCATAAGGTAATGCCAATGTCTTCGAAAGAGATAATTTTCACAAAAGGGAGAACAAAAAAAATAGGAAGGAAATGGAAGGCCCTAATCAAACCAAGGGAAAAATGGTGGAGGAAATGGAAAACATAATTGCGGAAAAGGGAAGGCTCCCAAGTTTGGTGGTTATTGCAGGTTTTGTGGCACACATGTACACAAGTAAATTCACTATAACAAGAAAACAAACCAAATGATAGATGGTGGGAAACAATCATTGTTAGAAGAAAAGAGGTAACAAAGTTACTTCTCTTTTCGTGGCTTCTAAAATGATTTCTAATGAGTTTTTATAAACACAAATGGTTGATTGATAGTGGTGCTGCTCACCATGTGACATGATAAAAACTTAGAAGAAAAGAGGTAACAAAGTTATTTCTCTTTTTGTGGTTTCTAAAATTATTTCTAAAGTTTTTTTTTTCTAAACGCGGATGGTTGATTGATATGACATGATAAAAACAAGTTTGGTTCTCTTTCCGAGAATAAAAATGACCGCGTGCTTCTTGGGAATGATGTTCTCATTGATGTGAAAGGTGGTGGTTGTGTTGAGATAGAAAATGATTATTTTAAAAATGTGTTGCTTGTGCATTAATTGAAAAATAAATTGCTTTCAGTAACTGAACTTGTTAAGCAAGGATGTGAGGATCAATTACATTGATAGCTGACATGTGAAACATGGATACAATTATAAAATAATTTCTATGAGGTATGATGAAGAACAATTGTTTATGTTTGATGAGTTCATTTTAATTGATGAAAAACAAAAACTTTTTGTGATACAAGATGATGATGTGAGCAGATTGTGGTATAAAAGAATGGGCCTTTTGAAATACAAAATCTTTCATTAACGTCTTCTAAGTAAAGGGTTTATGATCTTTAAAATATGACTTAAATGATTCATCTTTATGAAGGTTGGATTTATGCAAAATATGAAGTTGATAATTTCAATAGTTGCAAATCTTTGAGAGCGTGGGCTCTTCTCATTTGATTCATAGCAATATTATGGCTCATTTTCAAAGGTCATCTCTTTCGAGTGTTAGACAAGTGTAGACTTTCATTGATGATTGCACCAGAAAAACGTGGGTGTATTTCTTAAAAAAGAGATGTGTTTGATACATAATTCAAATTTTTTGTTCAAAACAAATTGGGAACATAATTAAGATATTGAGGACCAACAACAAAAAGGAATACATGAATAAGGCCTTGCTTAGCTTTTGCAAACAACATGGAATCGAGAAGGAAATTACTAACCCTTATACTCCAAAGAAATGTGTGGCCAAAAGGATGAATATAACTCTTTGGGAAAATCTTAGTATGCTATAAATTTTGATACAAAATTGTGGGTCGAAGCCCTAAATACTGTATCACATATATTGAAAATAACGCTAACAAGAGATTTTAAAAATATTACTCTCAAATATGCTTGGAGTGGAAGAAAATGAAGTATAGGTTACTTAAAGATGTTTGGTTATCATGCTTATGTTTGTATTTCCAAAGCAAAGAGGAAAAAGCTTGAGAAAAGTGAGAAGCACGTTCGTTTGATATAATGAAGAGTCTAAAGGCTCTAGACTCTATAATCCTAAAACAAATAGTGTGGTTTGAGAGGAATATTAACTTTGATGAGACTTATCCCAAGAATGATCCTACTAGGGAATCTTGTTCTAACAAAGAGTCTTGTTCCTCATGTCCTATTTTGATAACTTAGAATTATAATGGTGATCGTAATGATGAGCCATCTTCAAAAAGTGGTGGGTTTCCTACCATGATGTTTTTACTTCCACTCCATTGAAGAGAATTCCAAAATAGGTCCAAAGGCTGTTGAAGATTCCAATGTGGAAATGGATGTGAATGAACCAAGGAAAACTTAAAGTCATCATGCAAATTATGCTCTTATGGTTAAAGTGATGGAAAATTGTGATCTTGAAACTTATGATGAGGCCAAGAATGAACTTAATTGGAAAGAGGTTATGCAATATTAGTATGATAATTTTACAAGGAACAACACATGAGAATTAGTTCCACTCCCTAAAGATAAAAATGTGGTTGGCTCCAAGTGGGTTTATAAAACCAAGTATGTTTTTGGTGATGGCATTGACAAATAAAAGGTAAGACTTGTTAACCAAGTGCATACCTGAAGCCAAATTCATGAAGCTTTACAATATGTCGGGGATGGGAGAGATTAACATTAAAGGGGGGAGAGATGGCTACTCAATGTCTTTTTCATCTGGTGTGTTCTTCAAGTTCAATGCTTAACCTAAATAAAATTTATGGGTGAAATGTGGTGATCAATTTTATTTAGAGCACACTTGACCCTTGATGTGTATTTAGTTTACCCTTGATGTGGTTCCATTATAGTTTTTGTGTCTAATTATTTATAATGTTATGAGCTGACTTATGCTCATGACACCACTGTGTTTTATGTGCACACACATGGTTATAATGGGGCTCTCCTTTATTATATTTGAAGAGAAGTTTTTTTTTATTTTTGGGATACTCTAAAAGTGTTTACACCATTCTTGAGGGTGCTTCATGTTATATGGGGTGCATGGTGTGTTGACTACACTTGGTTATACCATGATGAACATACACATTACATAACTCACTCATGGGTTGGTATACCTTTAATTGATGCTTATGTGGTGCATTTCCTTACAGGTTGGATACCTATGTAGCTTGGTGACATTCTTCATGAGGCATGCACATAGAGGTTTCTTACTTGATTTGAGGAAAACCCATTTTGAGGAGTGTTAGGTATCTAGGAGGAGGTCGTTATCCCCAGGTAGCATGGGGACACTTGGTTGCTTGGATGGAGGCTTGTGCTTGACTTGAGGATTCCTGGGTTGAGGAGAGTTCATGCTTGGGGGCACTTCATGTGATCTGGAGTACATGGTGATTTTTTAACCCTTGGTTTCTTTACATGGAGGCTTGTGCTTGACTTGAGGATGCTTGGATTGAGGAGTGTTCATGGAGGTTTGATGGACTTAGAGGATTGCATGGTTTATGAGGTACCATTGGAGCATTAAAGACCTTTGGAGGAGGAGGGTTGGACCTTTTCTTGTGTGGTGCTCACCTTGAGGCCCTTCCTTGATGCACATGCTTACCTTGCAGCTTGTCATGTGCCACCTTGGATTTGCAGTGCTTGAATCAATTGTGGGCCTATTTAGTGATTAATTAGGTTGCTTGCTTGTGGACATTGTACACTTTGTTATTTTTGTCCTTCCTCACCTATGATATATATAAAGGGAGGAGAGTCTCCTTTCCATTCATTTATTCACACATCAACATGTATCACATATGCGAGAACTATAACAAACTTGTCTCTTTCATATGCACTTCTTCATTTTACTCCACACTCTTGTCTAGAGCGCTGGAGTTCTTGTATTGATGCAAGGAAGGAATTAGGGTTAGGGTTTGAACTTAAAATACAAGGGAAGTTATAATTTGGGATAATCCCTAAGGAACAAAAGGAACACTTTTTTTGTGGTTCTCGAGAGAAAAGAAGACTAGGGTTTCATGGCATTGGAAACCCTAATACTTCTTGGAATGTTTGATGTGAAAATGATAGTGGAATACTATATTGTTTTCTCTTGGAATTATGTGTGATGTAAGTAGAGGTGCCAAATATAACTTTCCAATGCATATGCTTTCTAGTTTTGTATCTTTGGTGAAGCAACCAACTTTCATTGGGAGTGATTCCTAGCTAGGAGTTGGTGGCTAGGGATTGACAATTGGTGTGATGCTAGCTTGTTGTGGTTTCCCTAGATAGGGTTTGAAGAGCATTGGAGAGTCCTATATTGTGATAGTATTGAAGGACTATCTTGTACTATATTTTTATAAGATGTTGTTATGTACTTGTAACTTCATTTTATGTATATATGAAGAGTTCCTTGCTGTCCAAACTTCGTGTACTTGCAGATCTGATTTTCTACTTATGTTCTCATGATGCTTGAGTAATTTCTTCTCATATTTATGTATGTTTATTTAACACAATAGTGAGAAAATTTTTAAAAGTGATTTGACAAACATATACAAGCTAAGTGGGCAGATTTATGGTTGTAATAAATCTGCTATAAACAAACAATTTTTAGATCTACTATATATTGGAAATTGTGTCTTAAGTGTTGGAAACATTGTTCCTTTGAAGTACAATTTTTCAATGTTTATTTTCATGGGTTTCATTCTATATGTGGTTAGACATAACTAAAATATATATTGCTATAATTTATATCTCAAATTCCTCCCTAAAGTTGAAAGTTCATAAGAAATAGATTTAGGGAATCTCCAGGTTGAGGTGAAAATTTTAAATTTTCTTTGAGCAATGATTATAGAAATTCCCAGAGCACTCACCTTGTGACCATTTCTTGATGGATGTGCATACCTTGGAGCTTAACATGTGTCACTTAGAGATGAATCACTTCACATGTAGACCTATATAATGTTTAGTTAGGTTTCTTGTTGTGGACATGGTCCACTTTATTATTGTTGTCCTCCCACACCTTTCATATAAATAAGGAGAGGATAGATTCTTTTCATGGATCATGTTGATCACATACTTGTATTAGAGATTTTAGAGCTAGAGAAAACTTGTCTTTTCCACTTGTACTATTCTTTATTATACTTTTCTTTCTTTGTCTTGAATTATAGGGCTCTTGACTTGATTTAAGAAGAAGATGATGGTTAGGGTTTTCCCTAAGAGGACAAGGGAAAATAAGGTTTGGGAGAAATTCTAGAGGAGAAAAAGGAGCACTTGTTCTTGTGAGAGAAAACTACTAAGGTTATGTAGCATTCAGAAACCCTAGTGCTACTTAGGGCGTTTGATGTGGATAAGATAATGGGAGATTATCTTGTACACTTGTGGGATGCAAATTTAGATGCTAAGGTTGATCCAGGTGGTTATCGGTGGCCACCCACCTTTTCCAGCTGGCTCAAAACAACTTTCTGACAATTTTTGTAATTTACTATTTTCAGCAGTTTTTCGGGTCCTGAACTTCTGGAGCCGTTTTGAGGCCCTAAACGACGTTTTTTTGGGTATGTTGCAGTCAAAAAATTTCCTGACAACTGTTGTAGTCCTCGGATAGATATTCCAACGGGCTATCGCACGCCTAAAACATAGATCGTATGCAAAAGTTACGACCCCAGGACGTTGATGTACTAACTTACCAAAACGGGGCTCACATGACTTTTGGCACTTCATCTCCTAGGGTTAGGTTTTTGGATGTCTAGGGTTTTTAAAACTTCTGTTTATTGTAAAAAGGCCTTCAGAGCCTCATTGTAATGATCTTCTTGCAAATGAGCTCATCCGTCACATCTCTCCTCAGAGATAAGCCACCACCATTCCAACAAGCTTGTTTTCCGCTGCATTTTATAATTTCATCTTATTTCCTTATTGAATAGAAAACCAATTTTATTGTATCTCTGTTATTCTGTGTTAAGCATCTGTTAATAATTTGTAGTCATTTCGTTCTGCTCATAAAATATGGATCTAAGGTGGACTTGATGATGTGTATACTTGCATATTGTGGATATGTTATTGAGGGAATAATGTCGGTTGGGAGTGATTCCTAGCTAGGAGGAGTTAGTGGTCAGGGTTTNTTTTCTTCCGATCTGGTTCTCAATCTGAGCTTTGAATTCTTGAAATTTTGCAAGGAATCCATCCTTGTTCTTTAGAAAGTAAATCCAAGTTTTTCCGGAGTGATCATCTATGAAGAGTACATAGTATAAGTACCCATTTAGAGATGCAACAATCATTGGTCCACATACGTCTAAGTGTATCAAGTCCAAGATTTCCTTGGATATATTGTCACTGCTTAGAAAGGATCCTTTAACGTTTTTTCCAAGGGCACAACCTTTGCAAACACCTTTATGTTGAATCTGTATCTCTGGTAGACCTGTTACCATTTTCCCTAGAGATGGAAGAGCTCTATAATGAATGTGATCAAGTCTTCTATGCCATAACTCACTCAAGATGACAGTGTCATGTAATATGGCTTGGACTGGTTTGATGGTCAATCTATAAAAGATATTTTCTCAAACACTAATTACCTTGGAAGACATTATATGGGAGTCTTTGTGCCATGCAAGAACTCTTCCTTCCGAGAAAGTAATCTTGTAGCCTTTGTCTTCCAAGGCCAAAATAGAGACAAGGTTTCTCTTCATTCCGGGTACATATAATACTTCTTCTAATTTAAGCTGCATATTTGAATCTAGTTGGAAGGTAGAAGTTCCAACTCCTCTCAAATTATATTTGGCATCATCTCCAAGAACACCATGTAGATGTGTCTCTTTCTCAACGAAATGTGTTAGATGATTTCTAAGACCGGTCATGTGCCTCGAGGCACCGCCATCAATTAACCAAGTATTATCAATGATAGGAACCATACTTGAGAGTGCTGAGATGTTGATGTCTTCATTTATTTGAGGTCTTGTCTTCCTATAAATGAGTTTGCTTGAATCATCAAGCTTGCCTCCCATCATGATTTTGCTGATCTTCAGAAACCCTTGTCAACTAGGCTAGAAAACCTAATGGCTAGGCTAGGCTAGCACTTTTAGTTTTTGTTGGGCTTATGACTGCCAACAATAAGCCTTGATAAATATGATATACCTGGTAAGCTAAAGAACTTCTTCAATAAGTTGCAGAAATGCAATTCTGATTTTTTCTGCAGAAATTGGCGAAACCCTAGAAACCCTAGGGCCAAAAAATCAAAATGCTCATAAATGCAATCCGAAACTTGCTATAGGTGTGTTGAAGGAGTCCGTACACATCTATGTCCTTTTTATCTCCAACGTCCAAGTTTTAAGTGCTGAAAACCTTCAGAAGAGTAGGCCATACGAAATTTCTGGAAACCCTAGGAGGGTCGTATAGTTTCTGCAAAAGTGAGAGAGAATGGCTAGAAAGTGTTTGTGCAATGGGATCTTCAAGACCTATGCTCTGATACCATGTTGATTTTTCAATAAGCTAGGTTAAACATGTATTTCATTCCAATTTTGCATTTGTCTGAACCATAAACAATAATGTTGTAGCAACCAAGATCATAAGAACAAACACCATGCACAAGAACACAAGAAGTATCCCGAGAAACCCTTCTCAACAAGGGAATAAAACCCAGCCAAATCCTTTGCTATATTCTTCAAGAGAAATACCTTCACCACCAATAAGACCTATCACAAAAGAGGGTGCTCAAACCCTAGAAGTCTAACGCCCAAGAGAGGTGCACACTTTACCCAAGGAGATATACTTGCTGAAATTTCCAAACTCATGTAAGAGATATGATTCCAAAATGGGGAATCTACCTTTACTTATACTAAACTAAACTTGTCAAAAAAAGTGTCTATTGGCACAATAGGGCCGACCTCACTAGCTTATAATGTAATTAATATCAACCAGATTAATTATATTTTACATTAATTACTAATCACATTAAGGTGGGGCCGACCTGTACCCTTTACATTACAATTAGGGTTACAGGTAGGTCTAACTCTTGAACAATATAGAAATGAATCTTATACACCCACTAGTGCTCATCCACTATGGGCACATCCATATGGATGCCCATATCTCTGGCCCACTGCATTACACAGAAGAACCACTTCTTCACACGTTCACCTGTGCTCGTCCACATGCACGTCTAGTCGACAGATCTTCTTTCCCACTACATTACACATGAGAGTCATCTGGAGTTTCTCGTCAACTCTTCAGATCAGAGGAGGATAATACATCATCTTCATTTCTGTTCTCATGACAATGCACCCAACACTTTGGGATTTCACACGTTCACCTTGTGATCAACCACAAGTACGTCCAACTCTCCAGATCACTTTTCTTACTATTTTAATTTGGAGTTCTTCTCAACTCTCTATATGGAGGAGGTCATCTCTACGTTCCATATCTGTCTCATATAGTAACCACACACCCTTCTCAGGGGATTTCTCTCAGGTTTGTAAGCTGGAGAAAGTCTCACATAGTTGGAATGATCCACATCTCACAGGTTTGTAAGCTGGAGAATGTCTCACATAGCTGCAATCATCAACAATTGAAACCATCTTGAGAAGTGTTGTCATCATCAATGCACATCTAAGAAAGGCATTTAAGCTCTTCTTCCAAAGGACCATATAATTATTTCTTATTACTATAGTTATTCATAAGAACTTGACAAATCTCTTCATGGAATTCATCTAGCTCATTTATATGAACTGTCCAATTCTCAACAAAGTCGTCATACTTCTTAAAAATGAATGTTTCTAATTTATTGACACAATCTTTCAAATTCTTTTTCACTTGGTCACTTCTTACTAGCAATAGCAATATCATTAGAAGTATCATTGAAACCATCTTGAGAAGTGTTGTCATCATCAATGCACCACTAAGAAAGACATTTAACCTCTTCTTCCAAAAGACCACATAATTCTTTCTTATTACTATAGTCATTCATAAGAACTTGACAAATCTCTTCATTCAATTCATCTAACTCATTTATATGAACTGTCCAATTCTCAACAAAGTCGTCATGCTTCATGTTTCTAACTTATTGACGCAATCTTTCAAATTCTTTTTCACTTGGTCACTTCTTCAACAAGGTAAATAGCCTAAAGTAAGTAAATCAAATAACCAATAAATGCATTATGTGATGTGTCAATCTAATTTAAGCAATAGACAATTGACAAAATTGACCACTTCAAGCTTGTGTTAATTGTTGTGCATTATTAGAGGAAACAAAACGATGAACTTTAGTGAAATCAATAATCAGATAATTAACTTATCTAAATCTGAAAATCATTTTACTTAAATATATATTAATATATAATTCGAATACAAATTTACTAAAATTTATAATAATATTAAAAAACACAATTAACTATTATATAAAACTATAAAACAAGGGAAATTTTCTATTTTCTAAAACATAAACAATACCATGTTCAAGGGCATCAAATAAATAGAAATTCTCAGAAACAATAACCGAATCCAACCTTATGAAAGTGGATGGCTTAGGTTGATTCTAAATTTTGACAAGTGATCAATCCATCCTCCCGATAACAGAATCAAATTGCTTTGAAGGGTCGTGTTTTATCCAGAGTGTTTATGGCTATTTAAGGTTTGTTGTTTTCGAACTCCTTTTGTTTTTGTTCATGCATATGCAATGAAGCTTCATGCATATGGAATATACAAAGAAGCACAATCCAAAACCTCTTATCAATTGAGAAACTCAATATATTGGAAAACTACACAATGAAGCTGAGAGAGTCTAGACAACATATTTAAGATAATGAAAATAAACTATCAGTCTAATACCATCCTTGTCAAATAAGCCAAATGCTTGTAAATAGAATGGTCCAGTTCAGTACTTGGCTAAGGTAATAGAACACCAATGCAAAATATCCACTCTATTTTTAAGCGAGTAAAGAACTGGACGAAACCCAAATTGCAGCACATGAAAACAAATTAAAATAATCTCAAGATCAATATAATATATTTCATGCAAATGATTGCAGTGGCCACAACATTTAAATTTTGCAAGAAATGGTCCGTCAGATACAGGAAATATGAATGCAAATCGATATATTGACAATGATCAAAAACTGATACATAAATCCTTTAGAAGGGTAGGCGAGTATTAATGCCAATAACAACAAGACCGCCCGTGATCATCAGAAATTACACAATCATTGCAACATGGGGGAAACTGCATGGAATGAATATCGAGGGTCGATACCTAATCAATCATGCTGAAAACCAACCTCATCAACCATGGGTTCACACCATATAAAAATGGGCCAATTCAGCAGGGAAAACCGTGAGAAAAATGATGAGCCATCCATTTTCACATTGATATCAACAAACAAACACTTTTAGTTTAGGTATAATACTCACAGATACCATTTTTGGGAAACTTGCATTAATTACTATTTTCTTTGCAGTGTGCAAACTTCCATATTATAAAGAAACAACTTGCCTTTCAAACTATTCAAAACCAATGTTCAACAACTAAAAAATAGTCATCAAATTACTTGCAACTACAATCACAAGTTATGGAGACTACTCAATGATCTCTATCTCATGTAATAGTTGGAAGACATGCCAAACCTATCAAGCTTCATGCACATATCCATGAGAGATACAAAGCTATCAAAGCATCATCATGCATCAAAATTTCCATCTACTATAGATTTTATTTATTCTCCAAAATCAATCCACTTTCCATTTTTTTATCAAGCTAGATCTAGCAACACTCTCCCAAGATATCCATATATTAATGAGAATGCACAATAATAAAACATTGAAGATACATCACCAACAATCCATGTGAGCTATAGCAAACACATGTCACTTGCTCTGATAACATGTTAGGGTTTCAAGATGAGCCCAAAGTATCCAAGAGGAATGATGGTGTTCATAAACACCTTTAAACAATGAAACACATCTTCGTAGGAAGATCCCAAAGAGCACAATGATTTGTGTGTAGCGTGCATGACGAATGAGGCTAGAGCCTCACCAAAAAAATAGGATTAGGATTTAATCTTAAGACCATAAAGGGTGGGACCACAATGACCACATATGTGCTTAACCATAAATGTGGGAGTAATCAAGCGGTCCTAGTGGTCCAATAAAACCCTCAAGTTGGGTTTACATTAAATATTCTCACATTCTCTCTTAAACACAACTTCAATGGATATATGAAGGTGACATTATTGATTGAGATTAATTATCTCTTCACAAAGTTGATTAAGAAAGAGGACAATCTTGTAACATGAATCATAAGGTAATGCCAATGTCTTCGAAAGAGATAATTTTCACAAAAGGGAGAACAAAAAAAATAGGAAGGAAATGGAAGGCCCTAATCAAACCAAGGGAAAAATGGTGGAGGAAATGGAAAACATAATTGCGGAAAAGGGAAGGCTCCCAAGTTTGGTGGTTATTGCAGGTTTTGTGGCACACATGTACACAAGTAAATTCACTATAACAAGAAAACAAACCAAATGATAGATGGTGGGAAACAATCATTGTTAGAAGAAAAGAGGTAACAAAGTTACTTCTCTTTTCGTGGCTTCTAAAATGATTTCTAATGAGTTTTTATAAACACAAATGGTTGATTGATAGTGGTGCTGCTCACCATGTGACATGATAAAAACTTAGAAGAAAAGAGGTAACAAAGTTATTTCTCTTTTTGTGGTTTCTAAAATTATTTCTAAAGTTTTTTTTTTCTAAACGCGGATGGTTGATTGATATGACATGATAAAAACAAGTTTGGTTCTCTTTCCGAGAATAAAAATGACCGCGTGCTTCTTGGGAATGATGTTCTCATTGATGTGAAAGGTGGTGGTTGTGTTGAGATAGAAAATGATTATTTTAAAAATGTGTTGCTTGTGCATTAATTGAAAAATAAATTGCTTTCAGTAACTGAACTTGTTAAGCAAGGATGTGAGGATCAATTACATTGATAGCTGACATGTGAAACATGGATACAATTATAAAATAATTTCTATGAGGTATGATGAAGAACAATTGTTTATGTTTGATGAGTTCATTTTAATTGATGAAAAACAAAAACTTTTTGTGATACAAGATGATGATGTGAGCAGATTGTGGTATAAAAGAATGGGCCTTTTGAAATACAAAATCTTTCATTAACGTCTTCTAAGTAAAGGGTTTATGATCTTTAAAATATGACTTAAATGATTCATCTTTATGAAGGTTGGATTTATGCAAAATATGAAGTTGATAATTTCAATAGTTGCAAATCTTTGAGAGCGTGGGCTCTTCTCATTTGATTCATAGCAATATTATGGCTCATTTTCAAAGGTCATCTCTTTCGAGTGTTAGACAAGTGTAGACTTTCATTGATGATTGCACCAGAAAAACGTGGGTGTATTTCTTAAAAAAGAGATGTGTTTGATACATAATTCAAATTTTTTGTTCAAAACAAATTGGGAACATAATTAAGATATTGAGGACCAACAACAAAAAGGAATACATGAATAAGGCCTTGCTTAGCTTTTGCAAACAACATGGAATCGAGAAGGAAATTACTAACCCTTATACTCCAAAGAAATGTGTGGCCAAAAGGATGAATATAACTCTTTGGGAAAATCTTAGTATGCTATAAATTTTGATACAAAATTGTGGGTCGAAGCCCTAAATACTGTATCGCATATATTGAAAATAACGCTAACAAGAGATTTTAAAAATATTACTCTCAAATATGCTTGGAGTGGAAGAAAATGAAGTATAGGTTACTTAAAGATGTTTGGTTATCAGGCTTATGTTTGTATTTCCAAAGCAAAGAGGAAAAAGCTTGAGAAAAGTGAGAAACACGTTTGTTTGATATAATGAAGAGTCTAAAGGCTCTAGACTCTATAATCCTAAAACAAATAGTGTGGTTTGAGAGGAATATTAACTTTGATGAGACTTATCCCAAGAATGGTCCTACTAGGGAATCTTGTTCTAACAAAGAGTCTTGTTCCTCATGTCCTATTTTGATAACTTAGAATTATAATGGTGATCGTAATGATGAGCCATCTTCAAAAAGTGGTGGGTTTYCTACCATGATGTTTTTACTTCCACTCCATTGAAGAGAATTCCAAAATAGGTCCAAAGGCTGTTGAAGATTCCAATGTGGAAATGGATGTGAATGAACCAAGGAAAACTTAAAGTCATCATGCAAATTATGCTCTTATGGTTAAAGTGATGGAAAATTGTGATCTTGAAACTTATGATGAGGCCAAGAATGAACTTAATTGGAAAGAGGTTATGCAATATTAGTATGATAATTTTACAAGGAACAACACATGAGAATTAGTTCCACTCCCTAAAGATAAAAATGTGGTTGGCTCCAAGTGGGTTTATAAAACCAAGTATGTTTTTGGTGATGGCATTGACAAATAAAAGGTAAGACTTGTTAACCAAGTGCATACCTGAAGCCAAATTCATGAAGCTTTACAATATGTCGGGGATGGGAGAGATTAACATTAAAGGGGGGAGAGATGGCTACTCAATGTCTTTTTCATCTGGTGTGTTCTTCAAGTTCAATGCTTAACCTAAATAAAATTTATGGGTGAAATGTGGTGATCAATTTTATTTAGAGCACACTTGACCCTTGATGTGTATTTAGTTTACCCTTGATGTGGTTCCATTATAGTTTTTGTGTCTAATTATTTATAATGTTATGAGCTGACTTATGCTCATGACACCACTGTGTTTTATGTGCACACACATGGTTATAATGGGGCTCTCCTTTATTATATTTGAAGAGAAGTTTTTTTTTATTTTTGGGATACTCTAAAAGTGTTTACACCATTCTTGAGGGTGCTTCATGTTATATGGGGTGCATGGTGTGTTGACTACACTTGGTTATACCATGATGAACATACACATTACATAACTCACTCATGGGTTGGTATACCTTTAATTGATGCTTATGTGGTGCATTTCCTTACAGGTTGGATACCTATGTAGCTTGGTGACATTCTTCATGAGGCATGCACATAGAGGTTTCTTACTTGATTTGAGGAAAACCCATTTTGAGGAGTGTTAGGTATCTAGGAGGAGGTCGTTATCCCCAGGTAGCATGGGGACACTTGGTTGCTTGGATGGAGGCTTGTGCTTGACTTGAGGATTCCTGGGTTGAGGAGAGTTCATGCTTGGGGGCACTTCATGTGATCTGGAGTACATGGTGATTTTTTAACCCTTGGTTTCTTTACATGGAGGCTTGTGCTTGACTTGAGGATGCTTGGATTGAGGAGTGTTCATGGAGGTTTGATGGACTTAGAGGATTGCATGGTTTATGAGGTACCATTGGAGCATTAAAGACCTTTGGAGGAGGAGGGTTGGACCTTTTCTTGTGTGGTGCTCACCTTGAGGCCCTTCCTTGATGCACATGCTTACCTTGCAGCTTGTCATGTGCCACCTTGGATTTGCAGTGCTTGAATCAATTGTGGGCCTATTTAGTGATTAATTAGGTTGCTTGCTTGTGGACATTGTACACTTTGTTATTTTTGTCCTTCCTCACCTATGATATATATAAAGGGAGGAGAGTCTCCTTTCCATTCATTTATTCACACATCAACATGTATCACATATGCGAGAACTATAACAAACTTGTCTCTTTCATATGCACTTCTTCATTTTACTCCACACTCTTGTCTAGAGCGCTGGAGTTCTTGTATTGATGCAAGGAAGGAATTAGGGTTAGGGTTTGAACTTAAAATACAAGGGAAGTTATAATTTGGGATAATCCCTAAGGAACAAAAGGAACACTTTTTTTGTGGTTCTCGAGAGAAAAGAAGACTAGGGTTTCATGGCATTGGAAACCCTAATACTTCTTGGAATGTTTGATGTGAAAATGATAGTGGAATACTATATTGTTTTCTCTTGGAATTATGTGTGATGTAAGTAGAGGTGCCAAATATAACTTTCCAATGCATATGCTTTCTAGTTTTGTATCTTTGGTGAAGCAACCAACTTTCATTGGGAGTGATTCCTAGCTAGGAGTTGGTGGCTAGGGATTGACAATTGGTGTGATGCTAGCTTGTTGTGGTTTCCCTAGATAGGGTTTGAAGAGCATTGGAGAGTCCTATATTGTGATAGTATTGAAGGACTATCTTGTACTATATTTTTATAAGATGTTGTTATGTACTTGTAACTTCATTTTATGTATATATGAAGAGTTCCTTGCTGTCCAAACTTCGTGTACTTGCAGATCTGATTTTCTACTTATGTTCTCATGATGCTTGAGTAATTTCTTCTCATATTTATGTATGTTTATTTAACACAATAGTGAGAAAATTTTTAAAAGTGATTTGACAAACATATACAAGCTAAGTGGGCAGATTTATGGTTGTAATAAATCTGCTATAAACAAACAATTTTTAGATCTACTATATATTGGAAATTGTGTCTTAAGTGTTGGAAACATTGTTCCTTTGAAGTACAATTTTTCAATGTTTATTTTCATGGGTTTCATTCTATATGTGGTTAGACATAACTAAAATATATATTGCTATAATTTATATCTCAAATTCCTCCCTAAAGTTGAAAGTTCATAAGAAATAGATTTAGGGAATCTCCAGGTTGAGGTGAAAATTTTAAATTTTCTTTGAGCAATGATTATAGAAATTCCCAGAGCACTCACCTTGTGACCATTTCTTGATGGATGTGCATACCTTGGAGCTTAACATGTGTCACTTAGAGATGAATCACTTCACATGTAGACCTATATAATGTTTAGTTAGGTTTCTTGTTGTGGACATGGTCCACTTTATTATTGTTGTCCTCCCACACCTTTCATATAAATAAGGAGAGGATAGATTCTTTTCATGGATCATGTTGATCACATACTTGTATTAGAGATTTTAGAGCTAGAGAAAACTTGTCTTTTCCACTTGTACTATTCTTTATTATACTTTTCTTTCTTTGTCTTGAATTATAGGGCTCTTGACTTGATTTAAGAAGAAGATGATGGTTAGGGTTTTCCCTAAGAGGACAAGGGAAAATAAGGTTTGGGAGAAATTCTAGAGGAGAAAAAGGAGCACTTGTTCTTGTGAGAGAAAACTACTAAGGTTATGTAGCATTCAGAAACCCTAGTGCTACTTAGGGCGTTTGATGTGGATAAGATAATGGGAGATTATCTTGTACACTTGTGGGATGCAAATTTAGATGCTAAGGTTGATCCAGGTGGTTATCGGTGGCCACCCACCTTTTCCAGCTGGCTCAAAACAACTTTCTGACAATTTTTGTAATTTACTATTTTCAGCAGTTTTTCGGGTCCTGAACTTCTGGAGCCGTTTTGAGGCCCTAAACGACGTTTTTTTGGGTATGTTGCAGTCAAAAAATTTCCTGACAACTGTTGTAGTCCTCGGATAGATATTCCAACGGGCTATCGCACGCCTAAAACATAGATCGTATGCAAAAGTTACGACCCCAGGACGTTGATGTACTAACTTACCAAAACGGGGCTCACATGACTTTTGGCACTTCATCTCCTAGGGTTAGGTTTTTGGATGTCTAGGGTTTTTAAAACTTCTGTTTATTGTAAAAAGGCCTTCAGAGCCTCATTGTAATGATCTTCTTGCAAATGAGCTCATCCGTCACATCTCTCCTCAGAGATAAGCCACCACCATTCCAACAAGCTTGTTTTCCGCTGCATTTTATAATTTCATCTTATTTCCTTATTGAATAGAAAACCAATTTTATTGTATCTCTGTTATTCTGTGTTAAGCATCTGTTAATAATTTGTAGTCATTTCGTTCTGCTCATAAAATATGGATCTAAGGTGGACTTGATGATGTGTATACTTGCATATTGTGGATATGTTATTGAGGGAATAATGTCGGTTGGGAGTGATTCCTAGCTAGGAGGAGTTAGTGGTCAGGGTTTGTTAAGCCCTAATATTGGCTCATTACCACTTAATTGGGGCATATTAGATTAGTAATGTTATTTTATTTATGTCGGCTTTAGGCCATTAGTTGTGATTTAGATTAGTAAT
>JZKD02S0176532.1:12729-22957 GCA_000966675.3 Picea glauca
CTTATTTTTTTGGCAGACCAAACATTTAGACACAAAATTTTGAACATCAATTTTAAGAACTTCCCAGAAAAAATCCTTCTTGATCCTATGGTACTTTTTCAAGAATCATGAATGTTGTCCTATAAGAAAAGTGTGAAATTATAGAAATACGTTTTATTTGAGTTGAGAATTCTTACATAAATATAGGTGATCATGAAACCATAGTAAATTATTCTTCCATAAAATAGTGTATAATGAACTAGGGTCCTCTTGTAGTTATTTATTGACCTTGCACACCTCTTGATATTGATTCCATTCTATCCTTTCTTCTTCCACCCAATAATATTGAAAAATAGAAATAACACATAGTGAACCTTTTTTTTCTTCTTCTTTTCTTGAAAGGGCATCTTCCACAACATTTTTATTTTTTTTTGTCTATAATTTCAAAGTCATAACCTAGCATATTTGTAACCCATTTTTGTTGCAATTTTGAAGATAGTTTTTTCTCCATGAAGTACTTAAAACTATCTTGATTTGTTTTTACTTTGCAATGTCTTCCTATTATATAAGGGTTACATTTCTGAACCACATGTAGTATAGCCAACATTTTTTTTTACAAATACATTGGAGCAATATTTTTCCTTTAAGTTGGTTTATTTTAAAGGAAAGGGGCCTTCCTTCTTACGTTAAATCTATATCAATTCCATATCCTAAGGCATCAAACTCCACAATAAAATGTTTTGTATAGTCAAGTGTCCAGGACAAGAGTTTTACACATATCCTCCTTAAGTTTTTCAAAATATTTGGTTGTTGCTTCAGTCCAAGAAAATCATTTCTTCTTTAATAATGTTATTATAAGTTATACTCTTTGACCATATTTATTGAAAAACGTTTGGTAATATCCTGTCAATCCTAAGAATCTTCTAATTTTCTTCAAGGTTTTTTGAATTGGTCGTTCTCTCATAACTTTAATTTTGTTAGGGTCCACATTTACACCTTCATGATATATAATATGACCCAAATATTCCACTTCTTGAACCCAAAAGGCCATAGATGATTTTAGGATATAGATTTCACAGATGGGCTAATTTTCCATGCTTTTTCCCCAAAAAAGATTCACTATTTTCCATTTTTTCTAAACATGTTTGCCCAAATTCTATGGAATAAAATTATTTTAGCTTTAAAATAGCCAAAATTGTATAGAAACTATATAAAATCCATAGAAATTTGAATATTTTTACAAACATATTGCCAAACATTTTATAGTTTACATATTAAGCACTAGTAAGATTCATCAAGGTTTCTACATTTTGAGATAAATTTCCATCCTTAAAATCATCCTTGTCAAAGGAAAAATTTGAAGGATTTGCATAAAGTTGTTTCTCTTCCAATAGTTGTAATACTCTGTCAATATGTTGTACATATGTTTCCCAAGATTTGGTGTAGATTAGTATGTCATCAAAAAATACTAAAACAAATTTTCTAAGGAAGGGATTGGAAATAGAATTCATCAAGATTTGAAATGTTGAAGGTGCATTAATAAGTCTAAACGACATAGATAGAAACTCATAATGAATTTCATATGCTCTGATTTTGTTTTGGGGAATGTCTTCCTACCTCATTCTGATTTGATGATATCTTGAACAAAGTTCCAAATTAGTAAATAACTTTGCTCCATGCAATTAATATATTAATTCATCAATGATAGGAATAGACACTACATGGAGAACATCTTCTAGATGAGGTTTTTTCAGAGGTTTTTATTGTAACAAAATTGAAAAAAAATTCAAAGACACCTCCTCTACAACCTCCTCTATTGGCTAGAGAGGTTTTAGTAGATGTTTTATATAACTAAAAACATTTTGGTGGGCGGAGGTTGTAGTGGAGGTTTTCTTTCAATGTGTTTCTTGTAAAAATGCATAGTTTTGGTTTTGAAAAATGTGCATCGGTACATTAATGTCATACAATGCACCGAGACACTACTATGATAAAAAATACCTAGAACTAAATATATAAACAAAAAACATTGGTGCGTTTATAACTATTTCACGTCGATTCTGCCTTTTTAGTCGTATGCAGAGCACCAATGCTCTTATAATTACTATGCACCAACACCACATTCTTCTCTTATGATGCACTAGCGTGCTTTAGGATTTGTCCTCCCTGGTGTGATCAAGTTATAGTTTTCATCGATGCACTTTAAGCTTCGTACGTCATGGTGAAATTGAGATCTATTTAGCCCCAACATGATCATGTTATCCAAAGACTTTATGCATTTAATATAGAATATTTTCGGTGCTTCTGTAATTAGTATTTATTGATATGTCGACAAAATTATTTTTAGTATGCACTAGTGCATGTAAATAGTAAAGTTACTGGTGAATAAATAATATTTAGATTCCCGATGCATAGAATAAGCATAACACATCAATACGAAAAAAACATTAGCGCACTGGTTAATATTTCAAACATGAGCACCATACAATTTTGAAACAATAAATATTATTATATGTTATATCATTTACAGAATTGTGCAATTTATCAATAGTACATACCAATGTGTTATTATAATTAATATGTATTGGTGTGTATGAATCCTAATACATACCTATGTATATATTATAGCATGCACTATCTAGTGAGTTCAAAAGAATACAATGCATTGATATTTAAATATTTTGATTCAATGTCATTTACAAATTTTCAATTAATTATTTCAAAATCATTTTTTTTTATAATAATAATGTTTTATATTTATGTTATTTCATTTCTATATGATTGCATTGATTCATTATCCAACAAATTAAACCTATGTTATTTGTATCAATGTAAATCATCCACATATTATTTATTCAATAACACAACCTTTTACAACGTTCAACAATGCAATGAAATAAGAAACTCATTTTATTATATATGAACAAGAGACCCATTGTCATACAAAAAGGGACAACGTAAAGGTCTATTACAATAATAAAATTGCAACCAATTTGTAATTGTTACACTTATTTGCAACATGTCCACATGCAATTGGGACAATATGTCAAGTATAATAAACAAAATCATTGATTTCCAGAGACAAATATTCCAAAACATACAACTTACAGTAACATTCAATTATATTGATTAGCATTCATCAATTGAATTGTTGACATTGCTCGAGTTGAATGCATGACTCATTTATTCATCATTTGTAGGTGAAATTGTACTTTAGTTTTTTCACATAATGTTTTCTTCATGATTGTCCTATTTTTTATGTTATACCCCTTCATCTTCCATCTACAAAAAAATAAAATTGGAATAAGTATATCTACATTTATATATAGTATAATATACATGATTGTGTAAATCAAGAAACATACCTTAGCACCAAATATTTCATAAACAATACACATTCTTTAGAAGCCATGCTTTATGAATTCTCTTAAAATCTCCTCTAATGTCTACATTCATACTTTGTTTCTGACATGTTTAATACGACATGAAAAAGCATAGTTGATATAATCAATACAATTTTTTCTTATTTTTTCATTAATTATAAAACAAGGAAAGTTAAACAACATAGCTACTTACAAATTGTTCAATTAAACTTTAATTCTTCAACATTTACTCACAACCCATACTTAACCCAAATTTTATCAATTCATGGGTTGGATCTTCTTTATATATTAACACCTAGTAGAATATATCCATGTACAAATGTAAATTAATTATTTAAATATAAAGAGAAGAACAAACATGAAATCTTAAGAAAGGTTGAAAACGTAAATAATCACAAAGTTTGCGATCAAATATTTTATTCCTTGTCATCCTATCTTATGTGATGAATGGATTCTATTTGTTTTTGTTTTCTATAACAAAACAATTGAAAATTATTATTTCATGCGATACTTAAATTCAATGTACATAAAAGATTAAAATAATGATTACATACCATTGATGCACTTTGTAGTTGGGATCGCTCCTCTTGTGATGAAATTATGTTCATTTCTTTTAACATCTTCTTATATACTTTTTTGGACATCCATACCAACATGTCTTTGCTTTCCCCTTGTTTGTCCCTTGGAATTTTCAAAATTTCCTTGGAAAAAAAAGATATAAAAAAATAATATTTAAAAAAAAGGATCTTGGTGCGTATATTAAAATAATTTTTACTAGTGCATTGTATTTAGATAATATTAAGTATATCTTTATATTTAGTTCTAGGGATTTTTTATCATAATAGTGTCTTGGTGCATTGTATGACATTAATGTACCAATGCACATTTTTGAAAACCAAACCCGTGCATTTTTACAAGAAACGCATCGAAAAAAAACCTCCACTACAACCTCTACCCACTTAAATTTTTTTAGTTATATAAAACATCTACTAAAAACTCCCCAGCCAATAGAGGGGGTTGTAGCAGAGGTGTTTTTGAAAATTTTGTCAATTTTGTTACACTAAAAACCTCTGCAAAAACCTCATCTAGAAGGTGTTCTCCATGTAGTGTATATTCCTATCATTGATCAATTAATATATTAATTTCATGGAGCAAATCTATTTACTAATTTGTATCTTCGTTCAAGATATGATCAAATCAGAATGAGGTAGGAAGACATTCCCAAAAAACAAATTAGAACACATGTAATTCATTATGAATTTCTATTTATGTCGTTTAGACTTATTAATGCACCTTCAACATTTCAAAGCTTGATGAATTCTATTTTCAATCCCTTCCCTAAAAAAAATGTGTTAGTATTTTTTGATGATATACTAATCTACAACAAAGCTTGGGAAATGTACAACATATTGACAGAGTATTAGAACTATTGGAAGAGAAACAACTTTATGCAAATCCTTCAAATTTTTCCTTTGACAAGGATGATTTCAAGGATGGAAATTTATCTCAAAATGTAGAAACCTTGATGAATCTTACTATTTCTTAATATGTAAACTATAAAATGTTTGGCGATATGTTTGTAAAAATATTCAAATTTCTATGGATTTTATATAGTTTCTATACAATTTTGGCTATTTTAAAGCTAAAATAATTTTATTCTATAGAATTTGGGCAAACATGTTTAGAAAAGATGGAAAATAGTGAATCTTTTTTGGGGGAAAAACATGGAAAATTATCCCATATGTGAAATCTATATCCTAAAATCATCTATGTCCTTTGGGGTTCAAGAAGTGGAATATTTGGGTCATATTGTATCTCATGAAGGTGTAAATGTGGACCCCAACAAAATTAAAGTTATGAGAGAACGACCAATTCAAAAAACCTTGAAGAAAATTAGAAGATTCTTAGGATTGACAGGATATTACCAAACTTTTTTCAATAAGTATGGTTAAAGAGTAGAACTTCTAATAACCTTGTTAAATAAGAAATGTTTTTCTTGGACTCAAGCAACAACCAAATATTTTGAAAAAATTAAGGAGGATATGTGTAAAACTCTCATCCTGGACACTTGACTATACAAAACATTTTATTGTGGAGTGTGATGCCTCAGGATATGGAATTGATACACTTTTAACATAAGAAGGAAGGCCTCTTTCCTTTGAAAGAAACCAACTTAAATTAAAAATATTGATCCAATGCATTTGTAAAAAAAATATGTTGGCTATACTACATGTGGTTCATAAATGACACCCTTATATAATAGGAAGACACTACAAAGTAAAAACAGATCAATATAGTTTTAATTACTTCATGGAGAAAATGTTATCTTAAAAGTGCAACAAAAATGGGTTACAAAAATACTAGGTTATGACTTTGAAATTATATACAAAAAAAAAAAAAAAAATGTTGTGGAAGAAGCCCGTTCAAGTAAAGAAGAAGAAACAAAAGGTTCACTATTTGCTATTTCTATTTTGCAATATTATTGGGTGGAAGAAGAAAGGATAGAATGGAATCAATATCAAGAGGTATGCAAGGTCAATCAATAACTACAAGAGGACCCCAATTCATTATACAATTTTTTATGGAAGAATGATTTACTATGGTATCATGATCACCTATATTTATGTAAGAATTCCCAACTCAAATAGAAGGTATTTCTATAATTTCACACTTCTCCTATAGGACAACATTCATGATTTTTAAAAACATACCATAGGATCAAGAAGGATATTTTCTAGGGATTTCTTAAAATTGATGTTCAAAATTTTGTGTCTAAATGTTTTGTTTGTCAAAAAAACAAGGGAAAGACAATCAAGACACCAGGTCTCCCACAACCATTATCTATACCAACTAAACATTTGGAATAATTTTCAATGGAGTTTATTATAGTTTTACCCAAATCCAAAGGAAATACTATCATCATGGTAGTAGTGGATAGACTGACATAGTATTCCCATTTTTCCTCTCTTTCTCATCCTTTTAAAGAAAGTACAATAGTCGAAGCATTCATGGAAATATTTCAAAAGCTACATGGATTCCACAAGATGATTGTAAGTGATAGAGATCAAATTTTCACTAGAAAATTTTCGACTAAATTATTTTCTTGTTTGGGTACTTAATTGGATCATAGCTCATCTTACCATTCTCAATCTGATGTGGAAAATGATATTATGAATAAATGTCTAGAAGGATACCTTTGTTTCTTTGCATTTGATATAAATACATAATGGGTCAAGTGGTTTCCCTTGGTATAATGGTGGTACAACACATCCTTCCATACTTCATAAAAAACTTTCGGCCATTTTTTACACTTTATGGATATCATCATCCATTCATTACATAACCCTTGAAAGGGAATACAAATGTTCAAGAAATGGAGGAACACATATGGAACCAACAAGAGGTTCTCTAATTATTGAAGGACAACTTGGTTATGGCACAAAATAGGATGAAACAACAAGTAGATCAACATCACAGTGAAAGGGAATTTTAAGTGGGGAATTGGGTATTTATGAGGATTCAACCATATAAACAAATGTCCCTCAAGGAACAAAATAAGGACAATAAATTAACACTCAAATATTGTGGCCCCTATAAGGTTTTGAAACGGATTGGAGGTATGGTTTACAAATCACAGTTTTCTTCCATATTCACATCTACATATAGTATTCCATGTTTCTTTCTTAAAGAAGGTAATCAAAAGCAGAATCCTAGACCAATCTGTTTTACCAAAGATTAATGAAGAAGGAGAAAATTATACTAGAACCAAAAACAATCCTAAAACAAGGACTACATAGCTGAGAATTTGAACAATTACAGAGTACCTTGTCAAATGGAAGAACCTACCAGTGGAAGAGGCAACATGGGAAGATGAGTTATTCATGTAGAAACACACGTGTTTAGTCAAGTGTTGAGGAAGAAATTTTTTTAAATGGGAGGTCATGTTATGACCTAGAAAAATCCCAATGTTATATATAAAATCCCTTATTAAACCCTAGATATTGAATCATTACATTTATAGTGTTATATTTGTATGTTGACTAGAACCCTTCATTGTAACCTTTCATTATAGTTGTACCCTTTGTCTCCTATATATATATACACACTTATGATCATCTTATCTCATCTTGTATTGTATTATGAATTGGATATATTTTAAAATGAGGTGCCCCCCTCGAACTGGATTATATTCATTGACTCTTTATCATTTTTAAGGTGTTGGATCATAACAACATGTTTCCGTGAACTAGGAAATTATTTAGAGGCATCCATTTCCAACTTGTAACTACATGCATGAGAATAAATAATAATAGTTACACTAATAGACACACAATAGGTATTTCCTAGTTTTTAAGTGACATAAAATTAGTTAGATAGGTACATTCATATAATATTTTTTTCTTCTATTTTAGGGTTGTGTGAATAGTAGAATAATTGAATAATAGAATATCATTTAACATTTGAGTAATTATAGTCCCCGAGGTGTAGGACAATCGGTGATGGAGTGTGTTGTTAAGCCACTCTATGTTGAAAAGTCACTGGTTCGAAACCTGCGGGGACAAAAAAGTCCAATCATGTTAATGGTTGGTGTGGCTCAGGCCGGGTGCGATCCTTGGGTGATTTTGATGGCTTAGATGCCCCTAATTCGTGGTTTCTCAAGCCACAGGTTAATCCCGATGCCAACAGGTTCGACCACATTAACAAACAAACAAAAAAAAAAACATTTGAGTAATTATTGGATCTCTAGTCTCATTGTCTACTTTCAAAGATTTACTAGACATGACAAAGGATCAATGCCTCCTTGTAGACAAAAAATTAGAGGGCCTTGCTCAATATTAGTGGTAGTCTCCCCAAACTTCTATTGAGGTATGTGTGGAAATAAATGAAGAATGGATTGCTATTAACACACTATTATAGGATTAATCAGTAAGTGCGGACATAAACATATCTCCCTAGATCCCACTAGAAACTAGAACAAAAAAAAAACAGAATATGAAACTTTCCCTATGTTCTAATCATTGAGTTTACTAGTTAACAAGATATATACAACATACCTTTTAAATGTCGTTTCCTCTTTCCATTTCCATCTTAGTTCCACTTCAATGCTCCTGTGATATTGAATTTTCAAGGGAACACAAGCCAACCAAAGTGAAAGAAATACAATGTACTCAACAAGAACCTATGCATGTGATCAAGGAATCATACAATAAAACAAGACTAGTTTTATGGGAAAGAAACATATTGTTGTATTATATTAAATGAAAGTGAAGATTACAACCAAAATCCTTGATGTCGCAAGGTCCCCTTTCAATGGCCCTTTTCTCCAATACACACAACTTTGCTCCAACCTTGAATGAAGAAAATCCACAATGACTCGATGAACTGAAATGAGGCTCTCTAGCATGATCTAATGCAAAACTCTCCATACAATTATTAGCCTATTAAAACTTATCCTTTTCCATGAGAGATCCCTCTTTATATAGGGGGAAAGAGAGATGGGTGAAGATATTAGGATGATCCCACCAAATCAGAGAAGCGAGTAATACTGAAATCGATCATAGGCCACCTCACCTTCTAGAATATCCCCTTCTAGAACATTAGTGAAACTTGACCTTTCCCAATATTAAAGCATCGTCACACCAAACGTACTTAGAAGCCTTCGACGACGTCACATTCCAGGTATGGTGCAACATCTGATGATCAGGCATCATCGCTGTTGTAGGAAAATCTGCCTGCGGACAAGTAGATCGACCTCTAAGGCTTGACCTTAACCCTAGACAGAAAAGTGCTTATCATGGACACTAAATTCCTTTCGAATCTATCAAAGCCTAATGCATGAGAAGGGAGAGTAACAGAAGTACCTTTTATCTGACATTTTTCCCTGCACGCTCCGAGTTACGCTCCAATCCTTTACTCCTCGCTGAGATCTGTGGACAAAACAAGATACGACCACTTCCTACTCTATTGACATTAGGTTGAAAACAGATCTATCACTGAGTGATAAGTTCATGTAACATCAGACGCAAACTAGAAAGAAACAGGCCAAGCGTGTCATATTAATGAGAATAACGACAGTAGTGCTTACAATCGTAGATGCGAATGCGACATCTTCGTCAAGTCCTCTTCGTCTAACCCTTGCCTAAACGATCCACAACCTGGATGACAGCAGCTTCGATGATTACTTTCCTTTGTCTGACTGCAAGTTTCCTCCAAGATCATAAGTTTCACATACTCAGTTCTCCTCCTCTTCATCACCATAGAGCTTGCTTATATAGGCTAGGAAGGGCCTAACCACTTGAGTTATGTTTAGAATCAGTTAGGAACTTCCTCCTTGGATCAGAGATCTTTTGATAGAACCAAGAATTCGAGTTCAACCGCCTCCTAAACTCGAATGATTCTCCCCTTATTCTTCTCACCGGGCTAACAATTTACCCAGAATGGAGAGCGCTCCCTCAGAAGGGGCATCAGAGCGCTAGAACGCTCCAGAGAAGGCCAAGGGAAGCGCCAGCGATTCAAATCTGGGTAGCGCTTTTGCAAAAGGGTGGAGAAGAGCTACAACACTTCTGAAGCATGGTAGAGGGGCGCCAATGCTTTTCAAGCAGTTTCAGGGGAGCGTTCCCCTTCCAAATCCTTGATTTAGAATCCCTCTTAGGTGCTGAGAGATGTTTGACTCCAGTGAACCAGTTTCTTCCTTCAAACCAAGCATATCAGATGTTTCAAGTGTCTCTTTAGCGTCATCATTGTGATAACATGATTTGACAACATTCACGACACTTCATATCCAACTTGCGACACTTGCGACAAGTTGTAAGGGAGTTGCGACACTTGCGACAAATGAGAGGCAATATGCGACACTTATCCAGTTGAGT
>JZKD02S0176543.1:0-13720 GCA_000966675.3 Picea glauca
TCTGAGGGTGTCTTAGATAATTTTACACCTGTCTACATATTTAGATTTTCATTTGTAAACATAAAAGTGGTTGTTGTGTAAAATAGGCAAAGTCTACCTTGTAAATTGAGAGACCGAAATAGTAGAAAGTGACCTAATGGAAATGCATGCCCATGTTTCTATATAGCTCCAAATTTATTTATCTAAGTTTTGGGGTGAAGTTAATAACATTATAAATATATACATATCACGAGGAATTCATTTTAAAATTCCTAAGGAATTCTACATTGAACCAAGATTTAAGCCATTTTGTAAAATGGAGGGTAAAACCATCTTACTGTAAAATGGATACCTAAGACTCATATGAACTCCAAATTGAGTGGTTCAAATTATGGAGTTTGGATTTTATCATTTTACATTTATTCACACTTTATTTATTCATTTTGAAACCAAAAACCCTTCGTTGTGAATAAAGGCTAAAATTTTCCTTGTAAATGCAGAAAAATGCATGAAAACAGGGCATGATGAGAAATGCATGCCCTAGGAAGAAAAATTCATGTATGGTTTGTTAATTTACAAGTTACAATTTACAAGATTGTGGATTTGTTATAAACCCTAAAGACTATATACTAATGATTTTTTCCCATAATTTAGTAAAAGAGTTGAAATATACATGAATATTTGGCAACTGTGAACATACACTAACTAAAATGGTAAAATGAGTACTAACTACATACGTCCATGAGTTTGACGAGGCAGGAGATTGTATAGCCACACCAAACATAGGCTAGTTTTTAGTTGCATTTCCATTGTGAATACTTGCAGAAATCATCAGAGAATAAAATTTTAAATGACTGGATAATAATTAAATTAATAAACCTTATAAAACTAGAGACCAAACACAATAGAAAGTGGCCTAATGGGAAAAAACACCCATGATTCTATATAGCTCTAAATTTAGTGATATAATTTTTTGGGTGAAGTTCATAACATCATAAATCTATATCATCTGGAGTGCATTTTCAAATGAAAAATGACTTCTATTGGGAACCAAAATTCAAGACTTTTTTTAAATGGAGGGTAAAACTGTGTTACTATAAAATGCACGCCTATGAATCATATGACATCCAAATTGAGTGATTAAATTTGTGGAGTTTTCATTTTATAATTGTACATGTATTCATACCTTTACTTGTGCATTTTCAAACTAAACACCCTATATTATGAATAAAGGTTAAAAACTACCTTGTAAATGCAAAAAAATATGCATAAAGGGAAAAATGGTTAAAGATGCATGAAACCAGGGCATGATGAAAAATGCAATCCTAGGTATTAACACAACTAAAATTTGAGAGATTCAAGTTTATGAGGGTGTCTTATACAATTTTATACCTGTCTACATATTCAGTTTTTTGTTTTCAAACATAAAAGTGGTTGTTGTGTAAAAGAGGTAAAATCTACCATGTAAAATGAGAGATCAAAACAATAGAAAGTTCCCTAATAGAAATAAATGCCCATGCTTCTATATAGATTCAAATTTAGCGATCTAAGTTTTGGGGTTAATTTAATAAAATTTTGAATCTATCTATATCATCTGAAGTGCATTTTCAAATGAAAAAGGACTTGTACCTGGAACCCAAGTTGTAGACCTTTTGTAAAATGGAGGGTAAAACTAGATTACTATAAACTGCATTCCTAGGACTCATATGACCTCCAAATTGAGTGATAGAATTTGTGGAGTTTGTATATTATCATTTTACATCTATTCATATCTTTAGTTGTGCATTTGCTAACCAAAAACCCTCTACTTTGCATAAAGTTTAAAAACTTCTTTGTAAATTCAAAAAAATGCATAAAGGAAAAAATACTTTAAAAAGCATGGAACCAAGGCATGATGAAAATGAACGCCTGGGTCTTAACACACCTGCAATTTCAGTGATTCAAGTTTATGAGGGTGTCTTCGATCATTTTACACCTGTCTACATATTTGGTTTTTCATTTGCGAACATAAAAGTGGTTGTTGTGTAAAATAGGCAAAATCTACCTTGTAAATTGGGATACCAAAACAATAGAAAGTGCTCGAATGGAAATGCACACCCATGTATCTATTTAGCTCAAAATTTAGTGATCTAAGTTTTGTTGTGAATTTAATAAGATTTTGAATCTATATATGTCATTCAAAGTGCATTTTAAGATGACTAAGGACTTCTACCTTGAACCGAGATTGAAGACTTTTTGTAAAATGAAGGGTAAAATTGTCTTACTGTAAAATGCATGCCTAAGACTCATATGACCTCTAAATTGAGTGGTTCAAATTGTAATATTTTGTATTTTATCATTTTACATCTATTTATACTTTAGTTGTGCATTTTGAAACCAAAAGCCCTCTACTGTGCTTAAAGGATAAGAGTTTCCTTGTAAGTGAAAAAAAATGCGTGAAAACATGGCATGCTGAAAAATTCTACCCTAGGAATAAAAACTCATGCACGGTATTGGAGTAAAATCATGAATCTGGGTGTCTATTTTCCTTCTTTTTTGAGAAAATAAAATATATTTTCAATTTTTTTTCAACTTCTGATAAACCAAAATATTTTTTTATTTAGAATTTCCCCTTATAGTAAAAACAAAACTTGTCACAAATTTTGTTAGCTTTCTATTGATTATTTTTTGAAATTTTTTAATTGACATTTGATATGTCAATTTAGCGATTGTTTGATAGTATGTTCCTTAAAAATTAAGGCACTAATAATGAGCTATGTTTATTGACACCAATTTACTAATTATCAAACTTTTGTTTTGTGAAAAATGAAATATGTTGCAATAATCCAAACAAACTCTATTAAAATATGACTATAGTTTTGAAGACAACAGATGAATATTATAATTACTACAATTTTTTATTTTGACCAATCTAAAAAAGTTGCAAATTTTAAACACATTTATATTGACATCGTGTATCTACCTTAATTTTATTTAAATGTTAAATATAAAAATACCCTTTTGAAGAGGACAGTGAAAGGTTCTATGATATCAATTTTCCATTATTTTTTATTATGTATTATTGCAGATAATGATTTTTCATTTTACTGAATAATTATGTCATCTGAAAATGATATTGAGACATGTTTTTATAAAATTAACTAAAATTACTAAAAATCATTTAAATTGAATACAAATTTTACCAAATTAAAATAGATTCAATTATGAAAATGTTGGTACTAGTTCTGAAACTAGATTCATAGTATTTTATAGAGTTCACTCCTTCCCAAGTTGGAGTAAGATGAAGTGAACACATATGTTTTCTGAAAAGTGCCATAGTTACAGGTTTTCAACCAAACTATTAGTTCAACTGAAAGTTAGTTTTAACGGAAAAATTAACTTTCTATTTAAATTTTTTGTTAGATTTAAAATTTTCGTTATACTTTTCAAGGGTGCCATTAGATTTAAATATCGAACGAAAAAAAAAAAAAAATCAGCTGAAATATTTTTCGGTCGAAAAAATTCAAGAGTTCAGCCGGAAAATTGCCAATAGCAATTTTTGCCACCTGATTCTCACGCAAGCGTTACCCAGATTCATGATTTTACCCATTGGTAATTTACAAGTTACAAGTTACAAGACTGTGGATTTGGTGTAAACCCTAAGGACTATATACTAGGGTCATTTGTGTCCATAATTTAGTAAAGAGTTGAAATATACATGAATCTTTGGAAACTATGCAAACACACTAATAAAATGGAAAAATGATTACTAACTACATGCATCCACGAGATCGTTAAGGAATGATTTTACAACCACATCACAGATAAGCTATTTGTTAGTTTCATTTCCATTGTGAAGACCACTATAAATAATAAGAGAATAAAAGGTTATATGCTTGAATAATAATTTAATAAATAAATGCACATATCGGCATGTACAAGACTCTCGAAAGACTAAAGTGGAATACTTGAATGATCTTCTTTTGGTTTCAAGAAAAAAATATTCTCTACTGAACATGGCCAACCACATGAAGGTGGAATCTCATTTGGCCCCTCCCCCCACATCACTCTCAATTCCCCTACCCAATCTATCTACTGGAAAATAATTGAAAGTGGCATAGTACGATTCATGCATAGAAAGTAGCAAAACAAAATTTAAAGGTAAATGAAAGAAAGAATGTGTGTGAATATATACAATTTTCTATATACAAAACATATAACATACATCCATAAGAAGGTAGAAACAAATAGTATATATTAATATATTTTATCATCAAAATATGTTTCCATTAGACTTGTTTCTCATAATATATACAATCACTTATTTTTCTATGTTTTAGTTTTCATAAATATTTTGATTGGCTCATCCATGTCTAGATCCACTTCAGTTGTTGGGACCTCTCTTGGTGTTGATTCAATATGCATGTTATGATGCGTTGTATGTCTATTTGGGTACTCTCTACAACATGTAGGTTGTTGTTGAGGGACCTCGACTACAATAACCAAAAGGGGTAAATTGATATGGTTAGTTATTATGCATATAAGTAATTCATTAATGAAAATATCATTACAATGTTCTTTACCAAATTGACTAATTGAGGCCATTGGTTTGGATGCCATGTGTTTCTTCTCTCACCAAGCATTCTCATCTACATGCTCTACCATCTAAACATGAAAGTTATAATTATGATATTTGCAAGTAAATATTAATAATTGTATTAATCCATACTTTTGATTTTATATCCATAATACCGTCATTGTCAGGTTGCACACCACCATCATTGGGTTGCACTCCACCATCATGGTCGGGCTGCACACCACCATCATGGGGATTTTTTCCACTATTGGTGTCATTATTGGTGTTGTTCTCTTGCTTGAAAAAAAAGACACATTCATTTATGGGTGAAATCAATCGTGAATAAATTTTACATGTAATCAACAATTAAAGTCCATTGATTTTACTTGCGATGTCATTCAAAGTGGCATATTTTGTTTGTTCCAGGATTTATCGGTATTCAACCATGGCTTGAAATCCTCACTTGAAGTTGATACAAAGGTATTCTTCCATGGTCACAATTTTGAATTGTGCCCCCTACATTGCACAAGATCTCAAATTTGTCTTATTGGATGCAATTAACTATAAGTTGGATGATGATAGGAATGATATGGTTTAATTATTTAGTACTCAAAATTCATGTTTTTAGTTTCACATAACCACCCTGGCCAAGTTTGTGTTTCTCGCATTTTTCTAGTCTTACCTTGGTTTCTTTTGCTGTGTTTGGGAGCCTAGAAAAAGTTTCCAATAGGTTGTATATTGCAAGTTATATATATAACTAACGGAAATTAAACATATTAAATTCAAAATATGATATACCTTCATGGTCTAGGTGGTGTCTTTCCTTATTTTCTCATTATCTTCTCTTTTTCATCCTCTAAGAGATTCTTGCACTCAATCTCAGGATCCATTGGCGGATACTTATACCTAGGGTTTGCTTGCAAATTACCCCTATATTTGTCCATCAAATTTTTCAAACATGTATTATCCAATGAGGTGACTCCAATTTTGTTAAAGGAATCACTAAACAAGCCGACCAAGTGGTCAATAAGATCCCTTTTCAAACTAGGATTCTGAGCATTCCACGTGCATATGGTGGGACAAAAAATATATAAGGCTTTGTGATTCATATGCTTAAAAAGATGTTGTTTCCTATGGAACAATATGATCATTAATTTAAAATAATCATAGATATGTATGTTTCAATTAGATAATAGAAAATAATTAAGACATTCATACATACCTGGGATTTTTTGCATCTTGATCAAACAATTTTCTCATCCACCAAGAAGGTAATTGGCAGTGTTCCCTTATTGGTAACATGTGACGATCCAGGAATTGTTTTTGTAGAATCACCAATTGCCTCATCTCAACCATCAAGTGCTTTCTTTGGCGTGCACTGCGCTAAGGGTGTGTCATGGACCCCAAAAGGTTCATTCATCTCAGTAATAGGGTTTTCAGCCACAAGTAGAGAGAAAAGAGCCTCACATGTATGTGACTCATGGTAGGACGTTGTGGTGTTTGAGCATAGATGATACCAACACTACATTAGGAGCAAGCTATTGAAGTTTTTTTAATAAATCCTATAAAAACAATTTTTTTTATTCAAATCATATAAAAGTATCAAAACAAAATTCATAAATGAATATATGTGATAAATAACCTTTTTAAAATATGGCACTTACTCCAGATCATTTTATTTCCTCCATTAAAACTCTGCATCTTTGTGTGTTCTCCTCCATTGGTTCACACATACATAATTCACCAAGTTCATTATTTTCTTTCTCATGGTCCTTTTAATTGTCTCAATTCAGTTCAATTCAAACATAATGTCACTATTTCCCACATTGTCAAGTACATCAGGTGTCGACAACTACACATATCAACAAAAAAAACAAGTTAATTCAATTATAAAAACAATAATAAAATTCACTTTAAATGGATATGGATATTGTTATTCATTTACCTGCTCCAAGGTTGGTGCCTTCCCACGATCACCCTGCCACAATATAAGAAGCATGGCATCTTCAAATGTCACCTTGTAATATGAGAAGCATGAGATATTAAAATGAATGTTAAAGATAGAAAAATATGAATCATTAAATAGAGGTTGGTTGAATTTATGGTGTCAACATCCATCTTATACAATGGATCAACATCCATTTTCATTCATCTTCCTATGAAAATAATTCATATGTGCATAATTTGTCTAAAAACATAAATCTGTAGTAATTGCAAAAATAATGCATAAACAAAAAAAATGTTTGAAAATGCATGAAACCGAGGCATGATGAAAAATGCATGTCCAAGTATTAACACACTTGCAATTTGAGTGATTCAAGTTTCTAAGGGTGTCTTAATTATTTTACACCTTTCCACATATTTAGTTTTTTGTTTTCGAACATAAAAGTGGTTGTTGTGTAAAAGAGGAAAAATCTACCTTGTAAATTGAGAGACCAAATCAGTACAAAGTGCCCTAATGAAAATGCATGCCCATGATTCTATATACCTCCAAAATTAGTGATCTAAGTTTTGTGGTGAATTTAATCATCCAGAGTGCATTTTCAAATGAAAAAAAGATTTCTACCTGGAACCCAAATTCAAGATCTTTTGTAAAATGGAGGGTAAAACTAAATTACTTTCAAATGCACTCCTAGGAATCATATGACCTCCAAATTGAGTGATAAAATTTGTGGAGTTTTAATTTTATCATTTTACATCTATTCATACTTTACTTGTGCATTATGAAACCAAAAACCGTCTACTATGCATAAAGGTTAAAAATTGCTTTGTAAATGCAAAAAAACACATAAAGGAAAAAATGCTTAAAAATGAATGAAACCATGGCATGATGAAAATGCACGCCCAAGTATTAACACACCTGAAATTCCCATATGTATTAGACATCCATAATTTAAAGGGGATGGATGGATGGATTCATAAGAACAATACAATAAATCATACAAGGTATTCTTATTACAACTTCATAAAACACTCAGGACAACTTCATGCTTAATACATTCAACGATATCATAATATTTCTACATTCATTCAATCATATCAAACATACAAGGGAAATAAATTGGTCATTTATTATGAATTCAATTCCAATCACATGAAAAACACCATACATTCACAATGAATAGGATGCCAATTCCTGCATAAGGCTTATATTAATGAGCAAATCATATCTACGATGTCTAAATAATAGGTATGACTTTACATGGAGAATACAATGAAGTATAATAAAAGAATACAAACTGATACAACCATGGTGAATGAATCTCTACATTCCCTATGTCCTTTTCTCATAATCTATCTCTTCCTCTATGAGTACTGTTGATCTAGAAAACCTGAGAACAAGTTATACTCTGATTCCCAAAACTATTGACCCATCAATAATGTGCCTTGTTTCTCCTATACATATACAATTGTACATAAAAAAAAATCTTGAAATGTATTACTTATTATTTAATATTGAAATGTTTTTACCTTGGTAAAAAAATATGTACATGAAAACATACTCAGTAAAATATTCCCTTAGGGAGTTGGCGGGTGCCACTTGATTCGCCTTGTCTTCCCAATGGTAATTTAGCAAAATGACACATTATTTTCCAATATTTTCCCATCGAATACGTATGATCATTCAAGTTTCTTACTACCTCATCCAAATTAGTGTATTTTTCATAAACTGGGGGAGGTAATTTCCTTAAAATAATTTTCATATTGTGCAATAGCTCAAAATCCCCTGCCAACAATTCTACTACATCTTACCCCTTCAAAGTGCCATCAAGCTTTTCGAACTTGCTTCCATTGTTCCTCTTTTCTTGTAATAGCTTATGATAATTGTTCATTGGATACAAATCCCCATTTTCATTCCAAAATGACGGTAATCCATGCTTGATAACATCACTAAAAATATTCTTAAAAGTAGATATTTCCATCATAAGCTCATGGCACTTAGTTTCCACATTTTGCAGCAATATCCATTTTGTAATGACTCTTTTAACATCCATTACAATGCTATTTTTGTCATTGAATTGAAAATACTTCAACTCCTTCTTCTTTTTTTCAAGTAATTTTTTATATCAGCCACCAAATCAGGTTTATTCTCCAACTCATTTGATGTTCCTTTTATGTCTTTCAATACTACGGTGATTAGATCAAGCCCATCCTGCACGAGGGTAAAATAAGACCAATTATTAAAAATTGTGTTGGTTATATCAACCCAAATGATATGCTTAGATCCTTTTATGGTTGGTCTCCCTGTCACCCTTTCCTTCATTTTATTTTCTTCCTTTTGAGCTTCCTCTTTAGTAGCATTTATTTGTTCCAAACATAATTCTCTGCTCTTCACCCAATATTCTAGTTATTCTAGCTTGGAATCTCTTTATTTGAGTTGGTTTGTCATAGTGTCCAAATCAATATCCTTCACACTCAAATCATCCATGACTTTTGATAAGCCATTTGTTGGGTATAATGGAGCATCTTGCATTATAGCTAACTTGGTTTCCTAAAATCATTGAGTTTGTTGGTCTTTCAAGGTTTCAATTTCAGCTTGTAAGCATTCTATGATATTTCTACTTTCCAATAATCGTTGGTAAAGATGATCGTTTTCCTCATGACTATTCTACAGCTCTGGGGTATGAACATGTTTTTCATCAAGAACATTTATATTTTTCTTAAGGATCTTCGTCTCATTATCCTTTTGTTTGATTAGGTCTCCTACAATAGTTAGACTTTTAGGATATGCTCCTAGGGAAATACTCCTCCTCTCCAACTCATTGATCTAAATTCTATTAGATTTAGTGTCCACCCTCTCTTGCTTCAACTGCTTCCCTATTTTTATTACCATATTTTTAATCTTCCTCTAATTGGAATAGGATTGGAAGACCCCTCTATACACCATATCACTTGTTTGTTGGTGCAATTCAATCATATCCATAGGGTGTATATACCCAATCTTTACTCTTGTTTGGGTGGCTTTGTAATATGCAAGAAAACGAGGCTTAAGTACCTTTGACTCTAGTACAACCAAATTGAATATACCCTACTAATAATCCATAGTATATTTGTTTGAGTTGTGTTTTCTCCCCAAGCTTGAGGATACATTTCCTTTTTCACCCCTTCATTTTTTCTCTTTCTATCCAAATATTGTGAAAAGTGTGAGGGTTTCTTATTAGAGTTTCATTTAGATTTAGAGGTATATGAAGCTTCTAGTGTTGACAATAGAGATGAATTTAGATGCTCAATAGTGATAGCAGGTCCTTTTGAGGTTGAACTAGCTTCACTTGATCCTTGTTTGATTTACAATATACCCTTCCTTCTCCTGTAAACTCAGCTAAGACCCCCTCTGAGTCTAATTATTCATCACCTTTAGTAATTTTTATTATCTTCTCACTCAACTGATCATCGATATCCATTTCATAATGCATGTCTAAAAACATCCTCTTTCCTATTTGTAATTCTTGTTTCTGAGGATTTTGAATTACATTGGATTGGTCCATTGACTGAGAGGTAGTTTGATTTTGGTCCTTTGCCTCTAGAATCTTCTTAATGTCTTCCCATGAATCTAGGTTAAAATTATTTCCACTACATGATTTGGAAGATGCTTGTACATGGGTCTTCTGGTTGCAATCTCACCATGTGGGTCATACACCCCTTTACTTCTTTTTTCAAAATCCAGTTGTTGTACCATTTCTTTTGTAACAGCTAGAGTAGTTCTAAGCTTAACTAAGAAGGTAGATTTAAAGTGATGTCCTTCTTATTTTGGGATAAATGAAATTGATATGAAATGAGCCTTTTTCTAATGTATTCCAAAGAAAATATTCTTGGAGTTAGGAAAATTGGTGGCTTGTATGGATCCTATTCAAAACCATATACTCTAATGATGGTGTGGTCCTTAACCAAGTATCAATCTCCTAATATGGTATATTTTCTTAGTTGCAGTATTTTCTTAGTAGCATGCACTCATGAACTTATTCACATAAAGTATGAAACCTTTATTCTGGTCTTGTTTCCACACCTATTATTTAAATCGTCTAAATCATCTATTGTTTTGATCCTAAATCTCTAAAAAAATGAAGAATTACTAGATAAAATGAGGTGGACCAAGTAGGCCTTGTACTTAAAATACTTAGTGCTATGGAAATTTGACAATTGGAAGTTCATGACTTCCTATAAGATCCAAAAATAATCAAATTTTGTAAGTTTGATTGAATTCAATGGACATAAGACAAAAATAATCCCTAAAATGGCCTCATCCACTGCTTTATCATGTTCATAGCCCAAAACTCAAAAAATCATGTAGCCTTTCTGGATAGTTCAGGGAAGATGGTGGATTTGAAAGGAGGTGCATCAGTTGGTAATGAGGCATATAGGGATAAAACATTACTCAACATCTTCTCTATTTAGAACTATGATAACGCTTGGTACTTAGATTCAAGCTCATCATCATCCAGGGTTTCATATACAACATGGTATGAAATTAGGAAAAACTGGGCAATGGATTCTTTACTTATTTCACAAACTATCCTAGAATCATGTACATAAATTATTTGTTTCCTATCCACTCGGTAATTAACAACACACTAATTTACTAATTCTAGAAAGTTATAAGTTTGTGGAATAATTGATTTGGATGTTAGAAAAACAGGATCGCAGAGAAATAAAATGAAACACATACGGAAATAAAAGATAGAAGATACACAATACAATAGAGACATAGATATATGTGGTTCACCTAGTGTGGGCTACATCCACCAGAGAAATTACAAGGTCCTTGCTTTTTATTATCCAACAAAATGAAGGGATACAACCTACAACACACCTGCTATAACTTCCTCTTCTTTCTCTCATAGTCTCCTCTCTCATAATACAATATTCACAATAATACGCAGCCACAGTACAATTCCCTCATAAGATAGGGTTTCCTTCTGGGGAAAAAACCCTAAAATAACTTCTACCGTAAGATCTGTGACCTTATAATGAATGGTCCAGATTGATTACAAAATTACAATATTTTACAAGGCATTTTTTTCCCAAAATTTTGCTTCGAAGGTGTTGCCCCTGAATCCCCTACGAGGGGGCACTACAAAACTTGTTGCCCACCCATGGACCCCCCTAGCGATAGTTGTGAGGGGGGAAATCTCCCCCACACCCCCCATTAGGGAATTGGGTCCAAGCATAGCTAAAACAAACCTATGAATCAGGAAGATGATCAGGATCCACAATCAACACTGGCCACACTCAATTCCCATAATTTCAAGTAGTTTCAAAAAGTGTTAGTATTAGCCCAAGATCTCTAAATTAATTGGTGAAATTCAGGGAAAGGTAGTGTAGGTTCAAAAATGTCCCTTTCCATGTCCTCCAAGTGGTCATCAGATACAGTCATTTTCTTGGATGGTTAGATTTGGGTAGGGTTCGATTGAGTTTCCATTTAATTACTTTTAGGGGAAAAATATTGACTACCTTTCTCCATCTATCCTCATTTTAAACAATACAAAAACATTTGAAATAAGGAAATGAGAACAATACCCAAACTTATTTTTCGAAGGAGAATTTGACTGATTTTACTTGAGTCTATTGTACTCATAACAATGTTTACCATGTGTATTTACCTTATTTTCTTCGTGGGTAATTGTTTTAAACTTTTTTAAAAACTTATTTGGATTACATCAACATGACACATTAGCTATTTGGCTTACATCACCATGGCATCTGTCATCCGTTTGTGCATTTCAAGGGTGAGCTAAATTGGTTTCATAATACCACCCCTGCATACCAAAATGAATAAGGTTATGACATGTTATCACATGTTAATACAATGGTTCTAGATTTAGGCCTATGACCCCTTATTATCTAGTGTGCACTTTCACTGGCCGAAATAAGCTGACATCGTCGATCTTGGATCTATATGAATGGTTCGATCGTTTTTGTTGAGTTTTCATTTCAAACCCTATTTTCTCTTTGTTGTGTGTATAGAAATATGGCAAAGTGATGTAGTATACAAGGTATCAAACCTAAACTAACAAGTGAATGATAGGGAAAACTTGAAGTGAATGGAACTCAAACATAACCATTGTAAGCCATTTAATATGGAAAAAACAACTATATGATCTAAATTCTCTATCTACATCAACAATGAGGCTACATATCGATGAAATTGTTGATTTGATCCCTCTAACAAATAAGTGGGGTTGGTCTCTCCTTGTCTTGGTCTGCTCCTCTGTGCACTATCATTACTTGTAGGTGTCGATTCATTGCAAATGTCAATGGGTTTCTCCTCTCTACAAACTCCGTAATGACAGGTGGGGTCGATCCAATGAAACTTTCAGTGGGTTTCTCCTCTTCACACTCTCCTTATTGGAAGGTGGGGCCAAGAATTGCACTCGTCAACTAGTTTGGGAGAGGGTTTATTTGGTCAAGGTTTGGCACCATAATGTTTTCTATCTTTGAACTGTATATTTTTTGTTTGTTTTAATTTTTGTTTATTTGTTAATTGTTAATTGTTTTTAATATAATTTAAACACATATTTGTATTTAATATGTGTTTTATAGTTATATATAAGGGTATAGGTCCAAAGTGGAAGTAGGTTCTTATGCATGGAGGGGGAGAGGGAGAGAACTAGAGGGAGGGAGAGAGACATCAAGAGACATTTTTTATTTTTAACGACATTGTTAGCACATGCCTCGGTCTTCCATTCCACCTCTCTCTACCTCCATATATTTCTATCCCTCTCTCTCCATCTCACTCATGACCTCTCTCACTCTCTCTCTACCGCCCCTCTCTATCTTCCTATCTCTCTACCCCCTCTCTCTATCTTCCTATCTCTCTACCCCCCTCTATGTCTTAGTCTCTCTCTACCCTCTCTCTGTGTCTTCCTCTCTCCCTCTCACACTCTCACACGTACTCTAATATATCGATCGTGAGTAATTTAATTTACTTCATTTTTATGAATAATGTTTGAAATATCTTCTCATAAAAGAAATCACAGTGCCCAAAATCATTGAGCCATGTTTTCTTTGGAGGAATTTCAAAGTGTTAAATATGAAAATTATATAAAAATTTAGACACAATAACTTATATAGACTTGCTCGTGGAAAATCCTCTATTTAATAAGGTAGTGGTTAGAGCATTGGGTTTAAGGTGTAGGGGTTGTGGGGACCTTGAGAAGAGGTACAACCATAAGGATATTAGTTGGGATT
>JZKD02S0176554.1:0-22956 GCA_000966675.3 Picea glauca
TAACTAATGGTGTCAAATCACCACCCCTAATGCTTATCGAAAGGCCAAATTACAATGATGGCAATTCTGCTCTGAATCAGACGCATATCTATTTCGTTGTCAGTCTATTAATGCCGACCTTATCTCTAGCTTGTGTGAGAGCACGATCTGGCTCTTCCATCTTGTCTTCAATTAATGCTTGGATCATGCCTTGGATCCTCAAGGAAAAAATGAGAGGGTGGCACCTCTCCTTCCTTGAATGCACACCGTGCATGTTTATTAGCTGGTGCATGTTGAGATGGAGCGATGCTCCTGCATCATACTCCACAGTGGAAAAAATCATGAGCTCCTTCTCATGATCTCTCCAACGTGGCTGAAATCCACCTGGATCCCAAACTTTCTCTTGGCATTGTCTCTCGGGTCCTCTATTTCGCTGCTTCTGTTACTACATCTTCCCTGTTGCTCGTGCAGGCTTCTTCTCATCTAGCTTACTCTGGTTGACCGATTCTTCTACCGACTCTGACATCAGCTTCCTTATCTCTTCGATCACCTCGTCCAGCTGCTCTATCAGTTGGTCCTTCTGTTGCAGTCTATCTCGTTGCACTCGCTTCTTGTCGATGAGTGAATCACACTAATTTCCCAAGACATCTTCTTCCTCTGTGGCCTTAGCTTTCCACTCTGCTGCATCCTCCACTTCTGCAGTCACCATACTGAGTTGTCATTCAACTACTTCCTCTGAAATATTGATCCCTGTTAGTTCTTCGGCTGGCTTTGTTCCAGCTTTTCTCAGCTCCTCATGTTGGTGTAGTCCTTCATCTGTTTCCAACTTAGCCTATTGGAGTGCATGCCTTGCACTAGCACTCTCCTCTCAAGAGAATCTAATTCTTCACACAATCTAGCAAAGTCTATGTTCTCTGCTCTTTCTTCTACTGCAGATTCCAACACTATAGTCATCTCCTATCCAGCTTCCTGGCTGAAAACATTGAGCGATTTTTCTGAATGCTCTTCTCCTTCCATTGGGACAGACATGAGTATATGTTCCTTCTCCTCCTTGACAGTCTCTGCTTGTTGTCTCCCTATCACATCTGTAAAATATATGCTAGCCTCTCCTTGACTGCTTGGTAGGAATATCTCAACTCCTCCAATGATCAGAAATATCCTATGATCCTTGTCTTCTGTTGTGATGAAAGTTTCTAACTTTTCATCATCTTCATTCACCCGGCTTGCAGTTCCACGTGAATCTCCATCTGAATGAGGTCCTTCTTCTACCTCCTCATCTATTAATGGACTCTCGGCTGAGCTCATCTCTTATCCCTTTCCCACCTATAAATATGGGATGTCTTCTTTGCCCATATGGCATTTTACGAGATCCACTGATCCATTCTCATTTCCCACCTAGCAATCTATGAGACTCTTGCAAGATCTCTTTCCATTATGACTGAGGTTTTTAGCATGCCTCAACCACCTCTTTAACACTTGTTGTTTCCTTCTGGCACCCAACTTCTGAGAAGGCCATCTGGTTGTCCTATTCAAATTTCATTCGTACCTCCAGTGTACCTTTGACTCCTGCTGCATCTTGAATTCTAGCTCCTCCATCTTCGCTCAAATTTCACTGAGTTCCTTTTCCATCTATGCCTTACTCTTCTGCAAGTGGACTCTCCCTCGTTCACATTCATGACCTTTGACGACCATATTTATCTTCCTTCAACTCACCTGGTTTCTTACCATTTGTCACACACCTTGCAATATATCCAACAGAGTATTGAACCCTGTCTCCCTGGATTACATAAATGAATTATGCACCGTCTCCTTTGTCTCTTTCTCTTTGCTGAGAGAAATCATACTCTGATCTCATTCTACCCACACTCTGCAGAAGAAATATAGATTTGATACCACTCTCGGTGACAACCCCCTTCCCTCCTTCGGGGCTGGCATGACCTCTCAGTCTAGTATCATTCAAGTCATCGAACCAAATGATTCATCAGGATTCCGATGGAACCGGTTTCAAATTGACACAGGCCCTCTTTCACTTCCTCGGTACCCACTATGTGGCACCTGTGGACCCTCTCCTTTGGCACTTTTAGCTCCTACGCCAATGACCTTAGATATCGATGATAAGATCCTCCCTTGATGTGACCATGGACTACGATTGTGGGCTAGCTCCTTTTGTGACCCCGCACTTCGGGACTTTTCCGAGATGCCTTCTTCTTTTCCCGATTTTTGAATCGATGAATGTTTTGGGACCAGATCTACGGTCCTCACTTATCTCGCTATCAACGACTATGATCGACCTCATGAGATCGGACTTCGCGAGCCCTTTATCCCCTTGAATCTGCCTTCTCCGATTGTGAATCAGTGATGCGTTGATACCTTGCCACATGCCTTTCTAGATCCAATGGTTTGGATTTTGAAATCACTCTTCGCGACTTCGCTAAGATCCTTTTCTTGCTCCTGGAAAACCTTACGAAGTTCCTACTCCTTAACCTCTCGATCTTCTGCCACATGTCTCCTCCTCGACAGTGAGTGACCTCTCAATTCCTTGATTCCCTTGAACACTTAGCGCAATTTCACCTTTCGAGACTTAGGCTGTTCTCAAAGGATTTCTGCACTCCTTGCAGAAATCTGTGCAACTCTCCTGTGACCTTGCTTGGATTGAAAACCTTCACGGTTCCAAGTTCCTCTGCGAGATTCTCATGCCCTCCTGGAAACTCATCGCCCTTCCTCTTGAGCTTATAAGGTGAATTCACAACACCATAGGTGCACTCCTTGGGCTTGGCTCAGTTCTTCGACAACTTCTCTCTCGGCCTTATGGAAAGGTTCAAGGCATCTCCTTTCCTTTGTCGATGCACTTCTTGCACAAACTTCCTTCACTAGAATGTTCATCAATTCTGGGACTCCTCTACACCTTCAACCATGTAGTTCATGGGTATGCTCACGCAAGCTCGATGCCCTCCTGGTAGAGTATTCCAAAGTGTTAAGTAACTCTGAACTGTGTCTCTCTCCATATAGGCTTTATTTTCAAGGGACTTAACCGCCTTGAAATTTCTCCCTGAGTTTGTGAATAAATCTGGTGTGCCCTCTTAGCAGCTTCTCTTCTGACTCCATTGAGTTCATACATGTACTCCTTGCGTCGACTTTCAAAGATTCCAATCTCTATCACACACTCCTTTCACTTAGCCTAGATAACCAGACTTAATTCAACACACTCTTAGATAGAAAATTGTATCTCTATCCCTGCATACGATTTCTAACATTCATCTACAAGTCAAATGCATGTAAAAGGCATTCATCACACAACACTCATTGAACAGAAAGATAAAACAGGAAAAACTATCATTTTCTATTAATGATGGAATGCCAAATTACAATGGTGGAGTCCGAGCTGCAACTGAGACTCGGCTCTCATCAACCTCCAACCTACCCAACCAATCCAACCTTCTAATTGGGAAAAAATACAAAGATTTATACAAGATGGGATCAAAAGAGCTTCCCTCGCAAGCTAACTAATGGCATCAAATCACCACCCCTAATGCTTATCGAAAATCCAAATTACAATGATGGCAATTCTTCTCCAAATTGGACGCAATTATATTTCTCCGTCAGTCTATTAATGGCGACCTTATCTCCAGCTTTTGTGAGAGCATGATCTGAATCTTCCATCTTGTCTTCAATTAATGTCTAGATCACGCCTTGGATCCTTGATGAAAAATTGAGAGAGCGACACCTCTCCTTCCTTGAATGCACACCATGCATGTTGATTAGTTGGGGTGTACTGAGATGGAACGATGTTCCTGCATCATACTCCATAGTGGAAAAAATCATGATCTCTCCAATGTGGCTGAAATCCACCTAGATCCCAAACTTTCTTTTGGAGATGTCTCTCAGCTCCTCTGTTTCACTGCTTCTGTTCCCACATCTTCCCTGTTGGCGATGTTGCTCGTGCATGTTTCTTCTTGTCCAGCTTCCTCTTGCTGGATGATTCTTATGTCGACTCCGACATCAACTTCCTTATCTCTTCGATCACCTCTTCCAGCTGGTATTTCTGTTGCAGTTTATCTCATTGCACTCGCTTCTTGTCGATGGGTGAATCACACTGATTTCCCAAGACATCTTCTTCCTCTGTGACCTTATCTTGCCACTCTGATGCATCCTCCACTTCTATAGTCCCCATATTGAATGTCGTTCAACTGCTTCCCCTAACAGATTGATCCTTGTCAGTTCTTTGGTTGGATTTGTTCTAGCTTTTCCTAGCTCCTCATGCTGGTGTAGTCCTTCATCTGTTTCCAACTTCGCCTGTTGGATGTGCATGCCTTGCACTACCACTCTCCTCTCAAGAGCATGTAATTCTTCACATAGTCCAACAAAGTCTATGTTGTCTGATCTTTCTTTTGCTGCATATTCCAGCGCTGTAGTCATCTCCTGTCCAGCTTCCTGGTTGAAAACATTGAGAGATTATGTTGAATTCTCTTCTCCTTCCGTCGGAACAGACATCAGTATCTGTTCCTTATCCTCCTTGACAGTCTCTGCTTGCTTTCTCCCTGTCGCATATGCAGCATCTGTGCTAGCCTCTCCTCAACCACTTGGTAAGAATATCTCGACTCCTCCAATGATCAAAACAATCCTCTGATCCTTCTCCTCTGCTGTGATGAAAGTTTCTAACTTGTCATCATCTTCATTCACACGACTTGCAGTTCCACATGAATCTCCATCTGAGTGAGGTCCTTCTTCTACCTCCTCATATGTTAATGGACTCTCGACTGAGCTCATCTCTTCTCCCTTTCCCACCTGGAAATCTGGGNCTCTGAATCAGACGCATATCTATTTCGTTGTCAGTCTATTAATGCCGACCTTATCTCTAGCTTGTGTGAGAGCACGATCTGGCTCTTCCATCTTGTCTTCAATTAATGCTTGGATCATGCCTTGGATCCTCAAGGAAAAAATGAGAGGGTGGCACCTCTCCTTCCTTGAATGCACACCGTGCATGTTTATTAGCTGGTGCATGTTGAGATGGAGCGATGCTCCTGCATCATACTCCACAGTGGAAAAAATCATGAGCTCCTTCTCATGATCTCTCCAACGTGGCTGAAATCCACCTGGATCCCAAACTTTCTCTTGGCATTGTCTCTCGGGTCCTCTATTTCGCTGCTTCTGTTACTACATCTTCCCTGTTGCTCGTGCAGGCTTCTTCTCATCTAGCTTACTCTGGTTGACCGATTCTTCTACCGACTCTGACATCAGCTTCCTTATCTCTTCGATCACCTCGTCCAGCTGCTCTATCAGTTGGTCCTTCTGTTGCAGTCTATCTCGTTGCACTCGCTTCTTGTCGATGAGTGAATCACACTAATTTCCCAAGACATCTTCTTCCTCTGTGGCCTTAGCTTTCCACTCTGCTGCATCCTCCACTTCTGCAGTCACCATACTGAGTTGTCATTCAACTACTTCCTCTGAAATATTGATCCCTGTTAGTTCTTCGGCTGGCTTTGTTCCAGCTTTTCTCAGCTCCTCATGTTGGTGTAGTCCTTCATCTGTTTCCAACTTAGCCTATTGGAGTGCATGCCTTGCACTAGCACTCTCCTCTCAAGAGAATCTAATTCTTCACACAATCTAGCAAAGTCTATGTTCTCTGCTCTTTCTTCTACTGCAGATTCCAACACTATAGTCATCTCCTATCCAGCTTCCTGGCTGAAAACATTGAGCGATTTTTCTGAATGCTCTTCTCCTTCCATTGGGACAGACATGAGTATATGTTCCTTCTCCTCCTTGACAGTCTCTGCTTGTTGTCTCCCTATCACATCTGTAAAATATATGCTAGCCTCTCCTTGACTGCTTGGTAGGAATATCTCAACTCCTCCAATGATCAGAAATATCCTATGATCCTTGTCTTCTGTTGTGATGAAAGTTTCTAACTTTTCATCATCTTCATTCACCCGGCTTGCAGTTCCACGTGAATCTCCATCTGAATGAGGTCCTTCTTCTACCTCCTCATCTATTAATGGACTCTCGGCTGAGCTCATCTCTTATCCCTTTCCCACCTATAAATATGGGATGTCTTCTTTGCCCATATGGCATTTTACGAGATCCACTGATCCATTCTCATTTCCCACCTAGCAATCTATGAGACTCTTGCAAGATCTCTTTCCATTATGACTGAGGTTTTTAGCATGCCTCAACCACCTCTTTAACACTTGTTGTTTCCTTCTGGCACCCAACTTCTGAGAAGGCCATCTGGTTGTCCTATTCAAATTTCATTCGTACCTCCAGTGTACCTTTGACTCCTGCTGCATCTTGAATTCTAGCTCCTCCATCTTCGCTCAAATTTCACTGAGTTCCTTTTCCATCTATGCCTTACTCTTCTGCAAGTGGACTCTCCCTCGTTCACATTCATGACCTTTGACGACCATATTTATCTTCCTTCAACTCACCTGGTTTCTTACCATTTGTCACACACCTTGCAATATATCCAACAGAGTATTGAACCCTGTCTCCCTGGATTACATAAATGAATTATGCACCGTCTCCTTTGTCTCTTTCTCTTTGCTGAGAGAAATCATACTCTGATCTCATTCTACCCACACTCTGCAGAAGAAATATAGATTTGATACCACTCTCGGTGACAACCCCCTTCCCTCCTTCGGGGCTGGCATGACCTCTCAGTCTAGTATCATTCAAGTCATCGAACCAAATGATTCATCAGGATTCCGATGGAACCGGTTTCAAATTGACACAGGCCCTCTTTCACTTCCTCGGTACCCACTATGTGGCACCTGTGGACCCTCTCCTTTGGCACTTTTAGCTCCTACGCCAATGACCTTAGATATCGATGATAAGATCCTCCCTTGATGTGACCATGGACTACGATTGTGGGCTAGCTCCTTTTGTGACCCCGCACTTCGGGACTTTTCCGAGATGCCTTCTTCTTTTCCCGATTTTTGAATCGATGAATGTTTTGGGACCAGATCTACGGTCCTCACTTATCTCGCTATCAACGACTATGATCGACCTCATGAGATCGGACTTCGCGAGCCCTTTATCCCCTTGAATCTGCCTTCTCCGATTGTGAATCAGTGATGCGTTGATACCTTGCCACATGCCTTTCTAGATCCAATGGTTTGGATTTTGAAATCACTCTTCGCGACTTCGCTAAGATCCTTTTCTTGCTCCTGGAAAACCTTACGAAGTTCCTACTCCTTAACCTCTCGATCTTCTGCCACATGTCTCCTCCTCGACAGTGAGTGACCTCTCAATTCCTTGATTCCCTTGAACACTTAGCGCAATTTCACCTTTCGAGACTTAGGCTGTTCTCAAAGGATTTCTGCACTCCTTGCAGAAATCTGTGCAACTCTCCTGTGACCTTGCTTGGATTGAAAACCTTCACGGTTCCAAGTTCCTCTGCGAGATTCTCATGCCCTCCTGGAAACTCATCGCCCTTCCTCTTGAGCTTATAAGGTGAATTCACAACACCATAGGTGCACTCCTTGGGCTTGGCTCAGTTCTTCGACAACTTCTCTCTCGGCCTTATGGAAAGGTTCAAGGCATCTCCTTTCCTTTGTCGATGCACTTCTTGCACAAACTTCCTTCACTAGAATGTTCATCAATTCTGGGACTCCTCTACACCTTCAACCATGTAGTTCATGGGTATGCTCACGCAAGCTCGATGCCCTCCTGGTAGAGTATTCCAAAGTGTTAAGTAACTCTGAACTGTGTCTCTCTCCATATAGGCTTTATTTTCAAGGGACTTAACCGCCTTGAAATTTCTCCCTGAGTTTGTGAATAAATCTGGTGTGCCCTCTTAGCAGCTTCTCTTCTGACTCCATTGAGTTCATACATGTACTCCTTGCGTCGACTTTCAAAGATTCCAATCTCTATCACACACTCCTTTCACTTAGCCTAGATAACCAGACTTAATTCAACACACTCTTAGATAGAAAATTGTATCTCTATCCCTGCATACGATTTCTAACATTCATCTACAAGTCAAATGCATGTAAAAGGCATTCATCACACAACACTCATTGAACAGAAAGATAAAACAGGAAAAACTATCATTTTCTATTAATGATGGAATGCCAAATTACAATGGTGGAGTCCGAGCTGCAACTGAGACTCGGCTCTCATCAACCTCCAACCTACCCAACCAATCCAACCTTCTAATTGGGAAAAAATACAAAGATTTATACAAGATGGGATCAAAAGAGCTTCCCTCGCAAGCTAACTAATGGCATCAAATCACCACCCCTAATGCTTATCGAAAATCCAAATTACAATGATGGCAATTCTTCTCCAAATTGGACGCAATTATATTTCTCCGTCAGTCTATTAATGGCGACCTTATCTCCAGCTTTTGTGAGAGCATGATCTGAATCTTCCATCTTGTCTTCAATTAATGTCTAGATCACGCCTTGGATCCTTGATGAAAAATTGAGAGAGCGACACCTCTCCTTCCTTGAATGCACACCATGCATGTTGATTAGTTGGGGTGTACTGAGATGGAACGATGTTCCTGCATCATACTCCATAGCGGAAAAAATCATGATCTCTCCAATGTGGCTGAAATCCACCTAGATCCCAAACTTTCTTTTGGATATGTCTCTCAGCTCCTCTGTTTCACTGCTTCTGTTCCCACATCTTCCCTATTGGCGATGTTTCTCGTGCATGTTTCTTCTTGTCCAGCTTCCTCTTGCTGGATGATTCTTATGTCGACTCTGACATCAACTTCCTTATCTCTTCGATCACCTCTTCCAGCTGGTCTTTCTGTTGCAGTTTATCTCATTGCACTCGCTTCTTGTCGATGGGTGAATCACACTGATTTCCCAAGACATATTCTTCCTCTGTGACCTTAGCTTGCCACTCTGATGCATCCTCCACTTCTATAGTCCCCATATTGAATGTCGTTCAACTGCTTCCCCTAACAGATTGATCCTTTTCAGTTCTTTGGTTGGCTTTGTTCTAGCTTTTCCTAGCTCCTCATGCTGGTGTAGTCCTTCATCTGTTTCCAACTTAGCCTGTTGGATGTGCATGCCTTGCACTACCACTCTCCTCTCAAGAGCATGTGATTCTTCACATAGTCCAACAAATTCTATGTTGTCTGATCTTTCTTTTGCTGCATATTCCAGCGCTGTAGTCATCTCCTGTCCAACTTCCTGGTTGAAAACATTGAGAGATTATGTTGAATTCTCTTCTCCTTCCGTCGGAACAGACATCAGTATCTGTTCCTTCTCCTCCTTGACAGTCTCTGCTTGCTTTCTCCCTGTCGCATATGCAGCATCTGTGCTAGCCTCTCCTCGACCACTTGGTAAGAATATCTCGACTCCTCCAATGATCAAAACAATCCTCTGATCCTTCTCCTCTGCTGTGATGAAAGTTTCTAACTTGTCATCATCTTCATTCACACAACTTGCAGTTCCACATGAATCTCCATCTGAGTGAGGTCCTTCTTCTACCTCCTCATATGTTAATGGACTCTCGACTGAGCTCATCTCTTCTCCCTTTCCCACCTGGAAATCTGGGATGTCTCCTCTTCCCACCTGACATTTTACGAGATCCACTGAACCGTTTTCATTTCCCACCTAACAATCTATGAGACTCTTTCCAGATCTTTTTCCCTTATGACTGAGGTTTTCAGCATGCCTCAGCCACCTCTTTAACACTTGTTGATGCCTTATGGCCAAAAACTTCTGAGTAGGCCATATGGCTGTCCTCTTCAAAGGCCATTCGTACCTCCATTGTACCTTTGACTCCTGCTGCATCTTGAATTCTAGCTCCTCCATCTTCGCTTGAATTTCACTGAGCTTTTTGTCCATCTCTGCCTTACTCTTATGCGAGTAGAATCTCCCTCGTTTGCATTCATGACCTTCGTTGACCATATTTATCTACCTTCAACTCAGCTCATTGCTTACCATCTTCCACACACCTTGCAACAACTCCAACAAAGTATCACACCCTGTCTCCCTGGCTTACAGAAATCAATTCCGCACTGGCTCCTTTATCTCTTTTTCTCTGCTGAGAAAAATCAAGCTCTGATCTCCTTTTGCAGACACTCTTAAGACGAAATCTAGCTCTAATACAACTCCTAGTGACAACCCCCTTCACTCCTTTGGGGCTGGCACGACCTCCCAGTATAGGATCATTCAAGTCGTTGAACAGAATGGTTCGTTGGGCTCCCGATGGAAACGGTTTCGACTTGACATGGGCCCTCTTTCACTTCCTCGGTACCCACTATGTGGCACATGTGGACCCTCTCCTTTGGTGATTTTATCTCCTACGCCAATGACATTATCTCTCGATGTTAATCTCATCCCTTGATGTGACCACAGACTGTGACTGTGGGCCAGCTCCCTTCGCGACCCCGCACTTCGGGACTTTCGTGAGATGCCTTCTCCTTTTCCTGATTTTTGAATAGGAGAATGTTTTGGGACCAGATCTACGGTCCTCATTCTTCTCGTGATCAACAGATATGATCGACCCGACGAGCTTGGAATTCATGAATCCTTTCTCCCCTCGACTCTACCTTCTCCGATCATGAAACATCGATGCGTTGATACCTTTCCATGTGCCTTTCCAGATCCAATCGTATGGATTTTGAAATCACTCTTCGCAACTTCACGAAGATCCTTTTCTTGCTCTCGGAAAAGCATATGAAGTTCCTACTCCCGAATCTCTTGATCTTCTTCCACCTGACTCATACTCGACAGTGAGTGACCTCTCCATCTTTGGGACTTCGACAAGTCCTAGATTCCCTTTCACACTTAGTGCAATTTCACTTTTCGAGACTTAGGTTTTTCTCGAAGGCTTTCTGCACTCCTTGCAGAAATCTGTACAACTCTCCAGCGACCTTGCTCAGCTTGAAAACCTTCACGATTCCAAGTTCCTCTGTGAGCTTCTCGTGCCCTCCTGGAAACTCATTTCCCTTCCTCCTAAGCTTATAAGGTGAATTCACAACACCTTAGGTGCACTCTTTTCACTTTGCTTAGTTCTTCGACGACTTCTCTCTCAACCTTATGGAAAGGTTCAAGGTGTCTCCTTTCCTTTGTCGATGCACTTCTTGCAAAGACTTCCTTCACCAGAATGTTCATCAATTTTGGGACTCCTCTACACCTTTAGCCGTGTAGTTCCTAGGTATGCTCATGCAAGCTCGATGCTCTCTTGGAAAAGTATTCCAGAGTGTTCAGTAACTCTGAATTGTGCCTCTCTCCAGACAGTATTTTTTTTCAAGGGACTTAACCACCTTGAAATTTCTCCCCAAGTTTGTGAATAAATCTGGTATGCCCTCCCGACAGCTTCTCTTCTAACTCCACTAAGTTTAGACACGCACTCCTTGCATCGAATTTCAGAGCTTCCAATATCTGTCGCACACTCCTTGCACTTAGCCTGGAGAACCAGAATTAATTCAACACACTCTCGGATATAAAACTGTATCTCTATCCCTGTAGATGATTTCTAACATTCATCTACAACTCAAATGCATGTAAAAGACATTAATCACACAACACTCATTGAACAGAAAGATAAATCAGGAAAAACTGTCATTTTATATTAATGATGGAATGTCAAATTACAATGGTGGAGTCCGAGCTGCAACTGAGACTCGGCTCTCATCAACCTCCAACCTACCCAACCAATCCAACCTTCTAATTGGGAAAAAATACAAATATGTATACAAGAGGGGATCGAATGAGCTTCCCTTGAAAGCTAACTAATGGCGTCAAATCACCACCCCTAATGCTTATCGAAAGGCCAAATTACAATGATGGCAATTCTGCTCTGAATCAGACGCAGATCTATTTCATTGTCAGTCTATTAATGGCGACCTTATCTCCATATTGTGTGAGAGCACGATCTAGCTCTTCCAGCTTGTCTTCAATTAATACCTGGATCACGCCTTGGATCCTCGAGGAAAAAATGAGAGGGTGGCACCTCTCCTTCCTTGAATGCGCACCACGCGAGTTGATTAGCTAGCACGTGTTGAGATGGATCGATGCTCATGCATCAAAAAACATGATGGATCTTAGAGTTATTGGGAAACTCTAACTGGTAGGCCACTAGCCCCACTCTCTTTAGAATATGATAAGGACCATAAAATTTGGGGGAGAGTTTTTGACAGTGTTGGGCTTGATTGAAGTCTTCTTATAATGTTGCAGACGAAGAAACACCTAGTCACCTTCAACAAATTCACGTTCAAAATGACCCTGGCATGCTTGTTGTTTCATGCGATTCTGAGCCATGACCAAATTTTATTTGAGAGTACAGAGAATGGCCATGCATATTGTAAGAGTTTGATCCACTCGTTGAACCTTGGAGACACCGAGCATGCATGATAAAACTGAGGGTGGATTTTGTCCATAGACTACTTCAAACAGAGTAATGTGATTGGTTGTATGGTAAGAGATGTTGTACCACCATTCAACGAGAGGTAACCACTGAACCCACTAATTTTGTTTGTTGGAAGAAAAACACCTCAAATAGGTTTCCAAACACTTGTTTACTGCTTCATTTTTTCCATCAATCTGAAGATGATATGTTGCACTGAGATGCAATTTGGTTCCCTAGATTCTGAAAAATTCTTGCTAGAAATTGGTGGTAAAAGTTGGAGCACGATAAAAAACAATAGAATGAGGCATGCCATGGAGTTTGAAGGTATTATATATAAAAAAATTGAGCCACGGTGGATTTTGTGAAAGGGTGTTGAAGAGCAAAGAAATGAGCATATTTGGAAAGACGATCCACTACAACCATGATGACTGACTTCTTGCTTGATTTAGGTAAGCTAACAATCAAGTCCATAGAAATATTTGTCCAAATAGTAGGTGGAATCATAAGTGGTTGGAGTGTGCCCGAAGCTTTGATTGTATCACCTTTATTGCATTGAAAGGTATCACATTCAACCACAAAGGTGTGGATGTCCTGTTTCATACCATCCCAGAAAAAAAAAAATGTTTGACATGTTCATAGGTTTTGGTAAAAACAGAATTCCCAGCTATAGGTTAAGCATGAAACTCAGAGAGAACAATGGATTTAAGGTTCGACTATTTGCTTAAATAAATGTGACCATTATAATGAACTCGCCATGGTGCCATGAGTACCCTAGAGAAGCTTGAGGATCATGTTTTAGTGTTTCGATCATTCTGGAAAGTTTGGAGTCTTGCAACCATTCCTGGCGAACCTTCTGAACCTAATTTGCGAGAAAGAATGAGAGGGAAAAAAGGGACATCACTTCTTCATATTTCCTTGAAATGGCACCAACCACCACATTTTATTTTCCTTTTTTGTAAAGGATCTCATAATCATATCCAAATAGCTTGGTTACCCATTTTTGTTGCTCCAAGGAAAAAATCCATTGTTCCAGAAAATACTTGAGGCTTTGATTATCAATTTTAATTTTGAAGCGTTTCCCCAAGAGATAAGGACACCAGATATCCACACCATGAAAAATAACCAACATTTCCTTTTCATAGGTGGAATGGAACAAATGATGCTCAAACACTTGTTTTCCAGTGAAACCCAATGGTTGACCATATTAAATGAGGACAACCCCAATGCCTTTTTCCTGAGGTGTCACATTCCAGTACAAAGGTCTTGTTGAAGTAAGGGAGAGTCGGAATAGGAGTAGTGCACATAGTTGCTTTCAAATCTTGGAAGGAATGGTTGGTTCTAGGAGTCCAAGTGAAATAATTCTTTTTAAGGAGCGTTGTGAGGGGAGCTGCAATTTTTCCATAATGATGAACAAACTTGCGATAATATCTCGTCAAACCTGGGAAGCCACATAAACTTTTAAGAGTTTTTGGGCGCGACCAATCCTGCATAGCTTCAATTTTCTTTGGATCCACCCTGACACCATCCTTGCATACAATATGTCCCAGGTACTCAACTTCAGAGGATCCAAAAGCACATTTAGACTGCTTAATAAAAATTTTGTGTTGAGAAAGTAGCTACATAACTTGATCCACATGGGTAAGATGGGCTTGCCAAGTTTTACTATAGAAGAGAATATCATCAAAGAAAACCAAGACAAAATGATGGAGGAAAGGACNACTTGCAGTTCCACATGAATCTCCATCTGAGTGAGGTCCTTCTTCTACCTCCTCATATGTTAATGGACTCTCGACTGAGCTCATCTCTTCTCCCTTTCCCACCTGGAAATCTGGGATGTCTCCTCTTCCCACCTGACATTTTACGAGATCCACTGAACCGTTTTCATTTCCCACCTAACAATCTATGAGACTCTTTCCAGATCTTTTTCCCTTATGACTGAGGTTTTCAGCATGCCTCAGCCACCTCTTTAACACTTGTTGATGCCTTATGGCCAAAAACTTCTGAGTAGGCCATATGGCTGTCCTCTTCAAAGGCCATTCGTACCTCCATTGTACCTTTGACTCCTGCTGCATCTTGAATTCTAGCTCCTCCATCTTCGCTTGAATTTCACTGAGCTTTTTGTCCATCTCTGCCTTACTCTTATGCGAGTAGAATCTCCCTCGTTTGCATTCATGACCTTCGTTGACCATATTTATCTACCTTCAACTCAGCTCATTGCTTACCATCTTCCACACACCTTGCAACAACTCCAACAAAGTATCACACCCTGTCTCCCTGGCTTACAGAAATCAATTCCGCACTGGCTCCTTTATCTCTTTTTCTCTGCTGAGAAAAATCAAGCTCTGATCTCCTTTTGCAGACACTCTTAAGACGAAATCTAGCTCTAATACAACTCCTAGTGACAACCCCCTTCACTCCTTTGGGGCTGGCACGACCTCCCAGTATAGGATCATTCAAGTCGTTGAACAGAATGGTTCGTTGGGCTCCCGATGGAAACGGTTTCGACTTGACATGGGCCCTCTTTCACTTCCTCGGTACCCACTATGTGGCACATGTGGACCCTCTCCTTTGGTGATTTTATCTCCTACGCCAATGACATTATCTCTCGATGTTAATCTCATCCCTTGATGTGACCACAGACTGTGACTGTGGGCCAGCTCCCTTCGCGACCCCGCACTTCGGGACTTTCGTGAGATGCCTTCTCCTTTTCCTGATTTTTGAATAGGAGAATGTTTTGGGACCAGATCTACGGTCCTCATTCTTCTCGTGATCAACAGATATGATCGACCCGACGAGCTTGGAATTCATGAATCCTTTCTCCCCTCGACTCTACCTTCTCCGATCATGAAACATCGATGCGTTGATACCTTTCCATGTGCCTTTCCAGATCCAATCGTATGGATTTTGAAATCACTCTTCGCAACTTCACGAAGATCCTTTTCTTGCTCTCGGAAAAGCATATGAAGTTCCTACTCCCGAATCTCTTGATCTTCTTCCACCTGACTCATACTCGACAGTGAGTGACCTCTCCATCTTTGGGACTTCGACAAGTCCTAGATTCCCTTTCACACTTAGTGCAATTTCACTTTTCGAGACTTAGGTTTTTCTCGAAGGCTTTCTGCACTCCTTGCAGAAATCTGTACAACTCTCCAGCGACCTTGCTCAGCTTGAAAACCTTCACGATTCCAAGTTCCTCTGTGAGCTTCTCGTGCCCTCCTGGAAACTCATTTCCCTTCCTCCTAAGCTTATAAGGTGAATTCACAACACCTTAGGTGCACTCTTTTCACTTTGCTTAGTTCTTCGACGACTTCTCTCTCAACCTTATGGAAAGGTTCAAGGTGTCTCCTTTCCTTTGTCGATGCACTTCTTGCAAAGACTTCCTTCACCAGAATGTTCATCAATTTTGGGACTCCTCTACACCTTTAGCCGTGTAGTTCCTAGGTATGCTCATGCAAGCTCGATGCTCTCTTGGAAAAGTATTCCAGAGTGTTCAATAACTCTGAATTGTGCCTCTCTCCAGACAATATTTTTTTTCAAGGGACTTAACCACCTTGAAATTTCTCCCCAAGTTTGTGAATAAATCTGGTATGCCCTCCCGACAGCTTCTCTTATGACTCCACTAAGTTCAGACACACACTCCTTGCATCGACTTTCAGAGCTTCCAATATCTGTTGCACACTCCTTGCACTTAGCCTGGAGAACCAGAATTAATTCAACACACTCTCGGATAGAAAACTGTATCTCTATCCCTATAGATGATTTCTAACATTCATCTACAACTCAAATGCATGTAAAAGACATTAATCACACAACACTCATTGAATAGAAAGATAAATCAGGAAAAACTGTCATTTTCTATTAATGATGGAATGTCAAATTACAATGGTGGAGTCCGAGCTACAACTGAGACTCGGCTCTCATCAACCTCCAACCTACCCAACCAATCCAACCTTCTAATTGGGAAAAAATACAAAGATGTATACAAGAGGGGATCGAATGAGCTTCCCTTGAAAGCTAACTAATGGCGTCAAATCACCACCCCTAATGCTTATCGAAAGGCCAAATTACAATGATGGCAATTCTTCTCTGAATCAAACGCAGATCTATTTCACTGTCAGTCTATTAATGGCGACCTTATCTCCATATTGTGTGAGAGCATGATCTAGCTCTTCCAGCTTGTCTTCAATTAATACCTGGATCACGCCTTGGATCCTCGAGGAAAAAATGAGAGGGTGGCACCTCTCCTTCCTTGAATGCGCACCACGCGAGTTGATTAGCTAGCACGTGTTGAGATGGATCGATGCTCATGCATCAAAAAACATGATGGATCTTAGAGTTATTGGGAAACTCTAACTGGTAGGCCACTAGCCCCACTCTCTTTAGAATATGATAAGGACCATAAAATTTGGGGGAGAGTTTTTGACAGTGTTGGGCTTGATTGAAGTCTTCTTATAATGTTGCAGACGAAGAAACACCTAGTCACCTTCAACAAATTCACGTTCAAAATGACCCTGGCATGCTTGTTGTTTCATGCGATTCTGAGCCATGACCAAATTTTATTTGAGAGTACAGAGAATGGCCATGCATATTGTAAGAGTTTGATCCACTCGTTGAACCTTGGAGACACCGAGCATGCATGATAAAACTGAGGGTGGATTTTGTCCATAGACTACTTCAAACAGAGTAATGTGATTGGTTGTATGGTAAGAGATGTTGTACCACCATTCAACGAGAGGTAACCACTGAACCCACTAATTTTGTTTGTTGGAAGAAAAACACCTCAAATAGGTTTCCAAACACTTGTTTACTGCTTCATTTTTTCCATCAATCTGAAGATGATATGTTGCACTGAGATGCAATTTGGTTCCCTAGATTCTGAAAAATTCTTGCTAGAAATTGGTGGTAAAAGTTGGAGCACGATAAAAAACAATAGAATGAGGCATGCCATGGAGTTTGAAGGTATTATATATAAAAAAATTGAGCCACGGTGGATTTTGTGAAAGGGTGTTGAAGAGCAAAGAAATGAGCATATTTGGAAAGACGATCCACTACAACCATGATGACTGACTTCTTGCTTGATTTAGGTAAGCTAACAATCAAGTCCATAGAAATATTTGTCCAAATAGTAGGTGGAATCATAAGTGGTTGGAGTGTGCCCGAAGCTTTGATTGTATCACCTTTATTGCATTGAAAGGTATCACATTCAACCACAAAGGTGTGGATGTCCTGTTTCATACCATCCCAGAAAAAAAAAAATGTTTGACATGTTCATAGGTTTTGGTAAAAACAGAATTCCCAGCTATAGGTTAAGCATGAAACTCAGAGAGAACAATGGATTTAAGGTTCGACTATTTGCTTAAATAAATGTGACCATTATAATGAACTCGCCATGGTGCCATGAGTACCCTAGAGAAGCTTGAGGATCATGTTTTAGTGTTTCGATCATTCTGGAAAGTTTGGAGTCTTGCAACCATTCCTGGCGAACCTTCTGAACCTAATTTGCGAGAAAGAATGAGAGGGAAAAAAGGGACATCACTTCTTCATATTTCCTTGAAATGGCACCAACCACCACATTTTATTTTCCTTTTTTGTAAAGGATCTCATAATCATATCCAAATAGCTTGGTTACCCATTTTTGTTGCTCCAAGGAAAAAATCCATTGTTCCAGAAAATACTTGAGGCTTTGATTATCAATTTTAATTTTGAAGCGTTTCCCCAAGAGATAAGGACACCAGATATCCACACCATGAAAAATAACCAACATTTCCTTTTCATAGGTGGAATGGAACAAATGATGCTCAAACACTTGTTTTCCAGTGAAACCCAATGGTTGACCATATTAAATGAGGACAACCCCAATGCCTTTTTCCTGAGGTGTCACATTCCAGTACAAAGGTCTTGTTGAAGTAAGGGAGAGTCGGAATAGGAGTAGTGCACATAGTTGCTTTCAAATCTTGGAAGGAATGGTTGGTTCTAGGAGTCCAAGTGAAATAATTCTTTTTAAGGAGCGTTGTGAGGGGAGCTGCAATTTTTCCATAATGATGAACAAACTTGCGATAATATCTCGTCAAACCTGGGAAGCCACATAAACTTTTAAGAGTTTTTGGGCGCGACCAATCCTGCATAGCTTCAATTTTCTTTGGATCCACCCTGACACCATCCTTGCATACAATATGTCCCAGGTACTCAACTTCAGAGGATCCAAAAGCACATTTAGACTGCTTAATAAAAATTTTGTGTTGAGAAAGTAGCTACATAACTTGATCCACATGGGTAAGATGGGCTTGCCAAGTTTTACTATAGAAGAGAATATCATCAAAGAAAACCAAGACAAAATGATGGAGGAAAGGACATAATACATGATTCATGAGACTTTGAAAAGTGAAGGGATCATTACAAAGGTCGAATGGCATAACCAAGAACTCATAGTGACCCTCATGAGTTTTGAATGTAGTCTTGGTAATGTCTTCTTCTTTCATACGAATTTGGTGGTAGCCAGAACGAAGAACAAGTTTGGTAAAATACTGAGCACCACTCAATTCATACAAAAGGTCATCAATGACATGAATAGGAAATTTGTCTTTGATTGTGAGTTTGTTGAGGGCGTGAAAATCGGGACACATGTTCCAATTGGTACCTTCTTTCTTGACTACCATGACTACTGGAGAAGAATATGGGCTTGTAGTGGGGCGGATGACACTGGCTTCTACCAATCCTTGAAAACTATTCTCAATTTCATTCTTTTGCGTGAAGGGATGACAATAAGGGTGAACATTTGTGGGAACACTACCCAAAACTAGAGGAATGGAATGATCATGGACACCATTAGAAGGGGGGAGTCCCTAGGGGGTTTGAAACACAGCTTGGTGTTGAGAGAGGATAGATTGGAGGTCGGGATGGACAGAGGGTGCTTCAACCGCTTGAATGGATCGAAGTTGGGAAATAATGTCAGAATGACCTTTTCTAAGGAGCTTCCATTCAATGGGAACTGATGATATTTGGTGAACTTGTGGTGATGCCTTGGAACTAGTGTCGTTGGCCCTCCTACTGGAATTGCATGGTTAATTTCTGGAAATCCATGGTGATAGGGCCGAGAGTGCGTAACCATTCAACACCAAGTACAATGTCACAACCACCCATGTCAATAGCAAACATATGATATTTCAGGTGGNGATCTAGCTCTTCCAGCTTGTCTTCAATTAATACCTGGATCACGCCTTGGATCCTCGAGGAAAAAATGAGAGGGTGGCACCTCTCCTTCCTTGAATGCGCACCACGCGAGTTGATTAGCTAGCACGTGTTGAGATGGATCGATGCTCATGCATCAAAAAACATGATGGATCTTAGAGTTATTGGGAAACTCTAACTGGTAGGCCACTAGCCCCACTCTCTTTAGAATATGATAAGGACCATAAAATTTGGGGGAGAGTTTTTGACAGTGTTGGGCTTGATTGAAGTCTTCTTATAATGTTGCAGACGAAGAAACACCTAGTCACCTTCAACAAATTCACGTTCAAAATGACCCTGGCATGCTTGTTGTTTCATGCGATTCTGAGCCATGACCAAATTTTATTTGAGAGTACAGAGAATGGCCATGCATATTGTAAGAGTTTGATCCACTCGTTGAACCTTGGAGACACCGAGCATGCATGATAAAACTGAGGGTGGATTTTGTCCATAGACTACTTCAAACAGAGTAATGTGATTGGTTGTATGGTAAGAGATGTTGTACCACCATTCAACGAGAGGTAACCACTGAACCCACTAATTTTGTTTGTTGGAAGAAAAACACCTCAAATAGGTTTCCAAACACTTGTTTACTGCTTCATTTTTTCCATCAATCTGAAGATGATATGTTGCACTGAGATGCAATTTGGTTCCCTAGATTCTGAAAAATTCTTGCTAGAAATTGGTGGTAAAAGTTGGAGCACGATAAAAAACAATAGAATGAGGCATGCCATGGAGTTTGAAGGTATTATATATAAAAAAATTGAGCCACGGTGGATTTTGTGAAAGGGTGTTGAAGAGCAAAGAAATGAGCATATTTGGAAAGACGATCCACTACAACCATGATGACTGACTTCTTGCTTGATTTAGGTAAGCTAACAATCAAGTCCATAGAAATATTTGTCCAAATAGTAGGTGGAATCATAAGTGGTTGGAGTGTGCCCGAAGCTTTGATTGTATCACCTTTATTGCATTGAAAGGTATCACATTCAACCACAAAGGTGTGGATGTCCTGTTTCATACCATCCCAGAAAAAAAAAAATGTTTGACATGTTCATAGGTTTTGGTAAAAACAGAATTCCCAGCTATAGGTTAAGCATGAAACTCAGAGAGAACAATGGATTTAAGGTTCGACTATTTGCTTAAATAAATGTGACCATTATAATGAACTCGCCATGGTGCCATGAGTACCCTAGAGAAGCTTGAGGATCATGTTTTAGTGTTTCGATCATTCTGGAAAGTTTGGAGTCTTGCAACCATTCCTGGCGAACCTTCTGAACCTAATTTGCGAGAAAGAATGAGAGGGAAAAAAGGGACATCACTTCTTCATATTTCCTTGAAATGGCACCAACCACCACATTTTATTTTCCTTTTTTGTAAAGGATCTCATAATCATATCCAAATAGCTTGGTTACCCATTTTTGTTGCTCCAAGGAAAAAATCCATTGTTCCAGAAAATACTTGAGGCTTTGATTATCAATTTTAATTTTGAAGCGTTTCCCCAAGAGATAAGGACACCAGATATCCACACCATGAAAAATAACCAACATTTCCTTTTCATAGGTGGAATGGAACAAATGATGCTCAAACACTTGTTTTCCAGTGAAACCCAATGGTTGACCATATTAAATGAGGACAACCCCAATGCCTTTTTCCTGAGGTGTCACATTCCAGTACAAAGGTCTTGTTGAAGTAAGGGAGAGTCGGAATAGGAGTAGTGCACATAGTTGCTTTCAAATCTTGGAAGGAATGGTTGGTTCTAGGAGTCCAAGTGAAATAATTCTTTTTAAGGAGCGTTGTGAGGGGAGCTGCAATTTTTCCATAATGATGAACAAACTTGCGATAATATCTCGTCAAACCTGGGAAGCCACATAAACTTTTAAGAGTTTTTGGGCGCGACCAATCCTGCATAGCTTCAATTTTCTTTGGATCCACCCTGACACCATCCTTGCATACAATATGTCCCAGGTACTCAACTTCAGAGGATCCAAAAGCACATTTAGACTGCTTAATAAAAATTTTGTGTTGAGAAAGTAGCTACATAACTTGATCCACATGGGTAAGATGGGCTTGCCAAGTTTTACTATAGAAGAGAATATCATCAAAGAAAACCAAGACAAAATGATGGAGGAAAGGACATAGTACATGATTCATGAGACTTTGAAAAGTGAAGGGATCATTACAAAGGTCGAATGGCATAACCAAGAACTCATAGTGACCCTCATGAGTTTTGAATGTAGTCTTGGTAATGTCTTCTTCTTTCATACGAATTTGGTGGTAGCCAGAACGAAGAACAAGTTTGGTAAAATACTGAGCACCACTCAATTCATACAAAAGGTCATCAATGACATGAATAGGAAATTTGTCTTTGATTGTGAGTTTGTTGAGGGCGTGAAAATCGGGACACATGTTCCAATTGGTACCTTCTTTCTTGACTACCATGACTACTGGAGAAGAATATGGGCTTGTAGTGGGGCGGATGACACTGGCTTCTACCAATCCTTGAAAACTATTCTCAATTTCATTCTTTTGCGTGAAGGGATGACAATAAGGGTGAACATTTGTGGGAACACTACCCAAAACTAGAGGAATGGAATGATCATGGACACCATTAGAAGGGGGGAGTCCCTAGGGGGTTTGAAACACAGCTTGGTGTTGAGAGAGGATAGATTGGAGGTCGGGATGGACAGAGGGTGCTTCAACCGCTTGAATGGATCGAAGTTGGGAAATAATGTCAGAATGACCTTTTCTAAGGAGCTTCCATTCAATGGGAACTGATGATATTTGGTGAACTTGTGGTGATGCCTTGGAACTAGTGTCGTTGGCCCTCCTACTGGAATTGCATGGTTAATTTCTGGAAATCCATGGTGATAGGGCCGAGAGTGCGTAACCATTCAACACCAAGTACAATGTCACAACCACCCATGTCAATAGCAAACATATGATATTTCAGGTGGTACTGACCAATTTGTAGGTGTATTTTTTCACAACACCATCCAAATTTCATGGAACCCCCATTAACACTCATGATTTGGAAATTATTAACTCGATGAACATAGAAATTGACTTCTTGGGAAATGCGGTAATGAATAAAAATATGGGTGTTGCCATTGTGAACAATAATGATGACTTCCTGGTGCTTAATGTAGCCAATTGACTCGAGGGTTTGGGTGGCAGAGAAACCAGTGAGTGCATTCAGGGAAATCAATGGTTCAACTTCCTATGGATCATAGGGCCAATTAAGATCAACTGGTGGGGGTAGCTTAGGTATAGGGGAAGCATATGCCTCTTCTTCATAAACATCCTTAGACATAGCCATACAAATCTTTTGTTCCTTACACTTTTCCCCCAAAATATACTTGTCATCACAATTATAATAAAGACCCTTAAGTTGGCATTCATTCATTTCGGCCTAATTTAATTTCTAGATCTTGAGGGGAG
>JZKD02S0176576.1:0-13856 GCA_000966675.3 Picea glauca
ATCCATATTTACTTCTTATCAACCATGACAAAAAAATAATGAGTCATATTTACATCAAACACTATTGGGTCCATTACCCAAACCTTTGTGCTACGGTTCTTTCTTCAAGGGTTGATATCAATGACAACCAACCTTAATCAACAGAGGTTGCATGACAGAATATTGCGGGTTCTGCAAGCCAGTGCAAGGAGTGCACTTCTGAATTTTGCGGAGTTCAGACAGAAACGTGCCAGAAGGGCGCACTAGCTGGAGTCACTGACTTAGGGAGAAACCTCAAGGTTGTTGAACACCTTGGAGGTCGAGCTGTGTAGAGGAGAGCACAAAGAGAAGACAGAACATTTGAAGTTTTGTGAATCTCTGCCAGGAGGGCATTGAGAAGTTGTATAGAGTGCACAGAAGGACTCTTTTTGAGTTCTGTTGGAAATAGAAGTGTCAAGGAGAGACACTCAAAGAGTTACTAAATACTCTATTAAGCTTAGTAAGGAGGGCTTGAGCATAAGGTCATCAGGAAGACACCAGATTTCCCTTTGAGGACACAGAAGGGCGAGTCCCCTAGAGGCTCGGGTAAATAAAGATCAAGAAAGATAGTGCCTTAGCAAACCGATTAACAACAGAGTGAAAAGAAGGTCGAGAAACCCTTTGAGGTTTCACGATCGACAAAGCTCAGGAGGGATAGAATTCCTAGAATGCAGGTGATATCCAAAGGAATTGAGCCCATGGAGAGAGAAAAGGTCGAGGCCTTTGAAAAATTGAAAGTCTTCCAAGTCCAGAAGGAGGTGAGAAAGCTTGGGAGGGAGCTACAACAGTTGTTAGATAAACGATAGAAGGTTGGATCTAGACCATCGAAGTTACGTCTAGACAGTAGAAGGAGGGTGCCAAATCATCGGCCAGAAGTCCTTGAGAAGCAACATGAGCCGTTGATCCCCCTTTGGAGTGGAATTTCGGCATTTCAGGACTCGGGAGTTCAAGAGTGAAGGAGTCGTGAGATGTGGAGTCCCGACTCGCAAAATTGTGAAATCTCGAAAGCATTCGGAGGAATAGCACGAGCCAGAGCCGTTAAGCCCTTTTCGGCATTTCGACAACCAGGAGTTCAAGAGTGAAGGAGTCGTGAGACGTGGAGTCTCGACTCGCGAAATCACAAAATCCCGAAAAGATCTGAGCCATTTCGAGAATTCGGGGAATGGAGTGACTAGTGGTTTGGGTCACTGCATTTCAAACTCACAGTTACCAAAATCCTGATACATCCAAGACCTGTGGATTGGGTTCATGGGGTTCCAGTGAGGGCTCGAAAGAACTACTTCAGTTCTGCGGATTCAAAGAAGATCAATCCTACGTGGATCTTGGCTTGAGGGTCGGGGGTCTGCATCATATAATGACTACCTCAAGCCAAAATATCATAATGAAAAGCTGTCAAAAGGAGTGCCAAGGAGTCATATTATAGATCAATATGATAAGTTGATAAGAGTCATTCAACGATATTTTACTTGTGAAGGATGCTTCAATATGGTTTACCAATATCGCATCAGACTCCTCATGCACTTTACTGGTAAGCAATTTCTCAATCTACCATTTTACCTTTATATAAGTTTGGGAAATATTGATGAAAAGGTGCAAGAAAAGCCTAAGTAGATTGAACACAGTGTTTTTATATTATCCTCATCAGGCTCTTGGTCCTATAAGAACTTAGAAAAACAGATGGAGAGTGGGATTCCTTTTTGCCCACATCAGGGTTTAGTCTAGAAGCTACTAGTTCTCCATCACCTAAAGGTGTTCTCTTTATGCAAATCATAAGGAAACCTCTGGAAATGATAAAATAAAAATAAGAAAAGGTGAAGAAAAACAACCAACCATAATGGAAACCCCTAAATCTAAAGATGAAACATTTCTCAGTAAATAGCCTAAGGAGAAATCTAAGGGAAAAAAACCATTAGAGCGGGTTATGAAGAATGTTGAAGATGTCATAGAGACCTCTGACTATAAGAAAAGTTAGAGAAATATTGAATTCGTTGTTGAAGCAGTGAAAATGATAAAACCTTTAACTAGGTCAACATTGAAAGAAAATCTAGCTTTTGTAAATTAAGGTGCAACAGAGGTTCAGGTCTCAGAAGAGGTGCATGTCTCATCAAGAAAAAGGGTAATGTTCGGTCAAGAGACATCCACAAAAGAAAAAACTAGAAAACCTCTAACCAAGTCAGCAACAAGGATTCTAGACTATAATGATAAGATTAGACACAAAACTCCTACCTATCATGAGCATGTACAAGTGATTGAAATTCAGTCCCCATTAGAAGAATGTGACTTGAGACTCAAGAATCAAATGAAGGAAGAACAAGTTCTAATTATGCAACTGAGAGAAGAAAATATAATGATGAAGTCCGGAATAGAAGAACATTTGGAATTGTGTGAGGAATATTTAGATAGCAGTAGAGGTATGGTTAAAAGGTCCCTGCCATTGCATAGGAAAGTTAAGAACTTGTACCAGCAAAACAAAGTTTTGCAAACAGAAAATAGAACATTGAAAGAAAAACTACATCAGTCAAAGGAAGAAGTTGCAAATATGAATTCAGGTGTCTTAGATCAAGTGGTAGTGGAATAACTTATAAACACTCAAAGAACATCCATTTTTGTCTGTTTATATTTCAAAATTGAAACTAAATATGAAATCTTAATTTTGACAGCCTAATGGCTTCCATGGATTACAACTAAGGTTTTAGAATTCTCCTCTCAAAATTGTTTTTTTGAACATGAAGTATATATGAAATTATTTAAGAATATCAAGTGCAAAGGCCAAAATCACTAAATAGCTTGCACACAGCCAAAACTAGGGCAAAAGTTTGAAGAAAATCAGAAACATAGATTTCACAGCAAGTTTTTCAATTCACTGCGAAAGTGTTGAAATGGAATTTTTGCAGCATGAGGTCACCAGGTCACTGAGAAAGAAGACAGTCAGCTCAGATTCGAATTTGTTGGAGGTACCAGATGGAACAAACATATTCTAAAGCTTCATAAGGAATAGAGGGGCATATGGTCCATCATCATACCATTTAGCATGTGTATTTTGTATCAAAATTTCTCTAGGCATTCTTTTGAAGGCACAGATTAGGTTTTTTCTTATCCCCAATCATATAATAAGACCTCTCTCAAAGCTAAGGGCCCCCAAAAACTAGCGCCAAAGTTTTGTCAACCCTATTTAATACTCTATCACTTTGGACAAGTTGCTTATAGATGACCTTTTCTATCTCACTCCAAGATTAACCTAGTATTTCATGTGTCCTAGTCACTCAAAGATGACCTTTTCTATATCACTATCCATTTTCTTGGTCATAGTAGTGGTGTTGCAGAAAGGAGGCTCATCAATTTTGTGAATTTTTTTTTTAAACACCTATAGGTCGTTGGTCTTTTGATGTCCCTAGCATCGTTGATATAGAATACACGTCGGAATCCCGGCGTTAGCTTCCATCGGTCTCCGACATTCCTAACGTCATTGTCATGGCGTCAACGTCACAGGTGAAACATCCTTGATATAACGTAGACGTCGGAAGCCCAACATACCTTCCATCGGGCATACGAAATTTCTAGCGTCCTTGTCATGGCATCAACATCGTAGGTAAAACGTCCATGATATAGCGTATCCATCAGTAGACCGACATATCTTCCGTCGAGAGCCTGACATTTCTAGCATCGTTGTCATGGTGTCAACATCGCATGTTAAACGTCATTGATATAGAGTAGACGTCATAATATCGATGATACCTTACCTCAACCATTTGATGTGCCTCGCGTTGATGTCATGGCATCAACATTGCAAGTGAAATGCCCCTGATATAGCGTAGACGTCGGAAGACCGACGTTCTGTGGCGTCGTAGGTGCGACGTCTAGGTGTCGTTTTAGCGATGTCCATAGTGGGATTTTACAGTGAAGTCTAATACGACACGTGTCCGCATGAAATGTCGCAACAGAGACGATATTGATGTCGTCAGAACACCGACGTCATGTGAAACGACGTTTGAGGGGGTCTGATGTCTGTCGATCTTTCGATAATATAAAGTGGAAATTGCTACGAAAATGTTGTCGGAATTTGACCCAAATGTACTAGTGACTTGCATACATATTAATAATATTGTTATTTGTACCAAAAAGTAAAATTTAACAACATAAGTAAAAAAAAATGAGATTTAAACGAGCTTTAACTCAACACATGATACTTGTGAAGGTGGTGACTTTTCCATCCCAGGTGGACATTGCTCATCACTGTATGGTACAACAACCTATAGAAACACAAGAACATTATGTTTGAGCATGCCAAAAAAGAAAGATATCACTATGGTGAATTGATCAAATGTGACACATACCTATGTATTCAGTACATTGAATGAACAAATTGCCTCTATTGTTGCATCAATGGTGGAGACAAACACCGATGCATCTATCGATGTATAAGGTCTTCTATAGGGGTGTAACAACTGAAAAACATCATACAATAAGATATCAAAATACATGCACAAAATAATATATATATATAACTAAAGAACACATAGATGGTTAAGATACTAACCTCCTCCATGTAACTCTGATGTCCACTGGCGTCCATCAACCCATAACAAGTCTACCCACAAATCAAGCATCTATGAGGCTCACATGAACTACTACTCTGTCCATGTGCCATCTCCTAGTTGCACTTTGTTGTAGGGGTTGAAGGTCTAACCCCTCTGCTAACATCACTATCAAGAACCTCCTGCAAAGATAATGCAACAAAAATCCCATGCTGCACTAGACTCCTAGTCAACACTGATAAAGATACTTGTGCCTGGTAGATTCCCTCTACAATGGGAGGATGTTCGACAGGGGGGTTAGGCCTTCACCTAGGAGGATGAGGACCTAGCATAGGGTCACACTTAGTATGATCTTTGTCCTGTGCAGACCCTTGACCCACCCCTTAGAAATCACCAATAACAAAGTAGTTGACATGGTGGCCCAAATTAAATTTCGCCCATAATTTCCTCAAGAAATATAGTGGCACCTCCCTATTATTGCAGGGAGGTTTGTCGAACACCATGAACCATCTATCCATCCAGTTATCACTAAATTATGGGTGAATGCACCAATCCATAAAAACATGTTTTTTACTGACATGTGATTGTAGTCCAGATCTAGGATCAATAAATAGAGACATCAAATCTTGTTTCGAAATATTTAAGTCTCTAACTTGGTTTTTATCGAGTCAAGTCCTGTAATAATTGAACATCTTATCCCTGTATTTATAAATACTAGTTAATTTCCCTTGGGCACTTGCAAGGGGCGATATAATGGCATCCAATGAAGTGGTCAATGACAATCGACTAGGCTCTCTTGTACCCCTTAATTCATGGACAAGTGATCTCAAGGTGGTCAACCCTTCATCAATTTGTGCATTTATGTTTGGTGGTTGTAGTGGGTTGGGGTTTTCTGTGCCTTCGTGTTCTTGTGTGCGGTTCTTATTGTCTCCAGGTTCCATATTAATTATTTTGTTGCAATTTAATAAGGGATTTCATATAAATTAGGTCGTTTTTTGATTAAAATAGAAAATTACAAAAAACATGCAAATTTAAATAGTTTAAGAAATTAAAAAAACAAGAAAATAATCACAAATACATGCATGGGTTGTCTCTGAGACAGTGTTAGGATCTTATACCAATTCCACAAGTTTCTTCTTCTTCAAAAGTGAGTGGAAAAAAACTACAAACAACATCATTGTGAACAATCTTAAGTGATTGTAACTTACATTCATAATTTATAATATGCTCATATGCAATTGTATTTCCTTCACTATCAAAATTTTAAATTAGATGGTCCCATTAAGGACATTTTGATGCTTGTACCCAAGATGTTACACACTATATGTAAGAAGTTAGGGGCCTAATCATGAGAGTTGGGTTCCCTGATGAATTGGCCTACCATAATGATTCAATGATCATTGGTGGCTTGGATTGTGAATGGGTTAAGTTGTTAAACTATTTATAAATGTCTTACCTACTTATTGAGAAGTACTTGTTGTTGTTGTGAGACCTTTATTATTCATCCAAGTTATCAATTCTCAACCACCTTTCCAAATAATAGGAGGGAAGTTCTTGGATAGTTATGTTTAACCATTAAGATTTCACATTACGTAAGCTAGCATAAGTTATTTTTATTAATATAAGGAGCATTTTTTGCAATAAGATTTTGTGCTACGTGGAACATTTTTTTAGGATGATCATAAAGAGGTAGATCTTGTCCATATGTAAACAAATTTTATTCGATATAAAGGTATTCTCCACTTAAAGGGACAACATTAATATAATTTTGATCAAAGTAAAATATACTTCTAGTTTTATACATACTAGGAGATAGCCTTTATCCATTACTTTATTCCTTCATTGTTGCATTTTAAACAATCCAAATTCATCAAATTCTTCACAATCAAACAAAATAAATCCTCAAATAATTCATACTTGCTTCATTCAAATTCTAGATTTTAAAACTTATAATTCATTTTAGAATTTGTATCTCTCACAAGGGACGATTGTTTCCTATGGCTCCATGTAGATGGTTGAGTTTGTCTCAGGGTGGGAGAGAGTAGCTCCACTCATCCCCCGTGCTAGTTTTCAAAATTCATAACCAAGTCTAAGGGGGTCAATAGAGTTGTCCAAACTTTGGCTTTATAAACTTTGTTAGAATTCCAAAAGCCTTGGCTCTGCAAAGGAAGGAGAGCAACATGCTCCCTCTTTTGAAATTGATTTTCCAAGTTGTGAAAAGGGCATAAAATAGTTAACTCAATTGTAGCTATTATGCTATGAAAGTAAGTAAATTGAAACAATAACTATGTGGGAAATTCTATGGTGCCACACTTGCCCATATGACAACCTAATATTAGTTAACAATTTCTTGGAAATCAAAATGGTTGTAGCTTTATTTCTTTACTTACTCACAAGAACTCTTTCTTGCTTGCTTGGCATGCAAACCTCTCCCCTTCAATTTTCTCAATGAATCTAAAAACGTGAGGCATGGTGTGGTCCAAATGGCCACAAATAGCACCTGTGGTCCCTTAAAAAAGTGCACAACAAGCACTCATGCGCGTTCCTGGGAACGTGCATGTGTGGCACACTGAGTGGAGGTTCGTGGTTTGGCTAACCTATCACATCAAGAACACATGCACGTTTCTAGAAACATGCACGCGTTCCTGCACCCTGTTGTCATTTTATTGTCCACCAACTTCGTGCACTCACCCCTATATATTGTCAACACATAGGTATCAAACAAGTTTAGATGTCCACATATCAAATGTCTTCATTAGCTTGCTCGAGCCTTAAAAAATACTAAGCAAATGAAATTCTTAGATAATTCATAATATATTTCTAGTTTCCTAGGGAAACAATGTGGGGCATTATATATCTCAACCCGTGTGAGTTGGCTCTTACTGCTGCTATTACTTATTTTTCACACCATGGATGTTAAACTTGATGTACTTTTCCACTTTGATCCCCCCCTATCCATGGAACTTGTCTATGTAGTATTGTTGTTTTCTTTTGGCACATTTTCTCCATTTTCTCTTGTTATAATATTCTTCTACATGAATTTTCATTTTATTTTTATTCGTTGGGCACCATCTTCTTCTATATCATGTTGTTCAAAAGATTTCCTACATTATTATTTCCATATTTTCTTCATATTGGCTTATTTTAATTGGTATCTTTCCATTGTCCGTGGTTGCCATTTTTTGTCTGTACATATTCAATTTTCTCAGTGCCTTCATTTCTATTAGGTATGGTTTCATTTCAACTAGGAGTATTTCATAAGGGGTGGTGAATTTTACTCGAAGACAATTTTTTTGAGGTTTTCCTGTACTCACTTTATCTAATTCATTTTGTTTCTAGATACAACTAGTCCCCATACTTCACATCCATAAGCGACTATCTGGGGTATGAGATTTTAAAAGAGGGAGCATAACATTTTCCAGTTATTAACCTTTGTTGTTCTACATCATTTTGTAGGCATGAAGATGATTTTCACCATCCTTATATTGATTACTCATGCATGTGTCCCATATTAGGATCTCATTGAAACATAGTCCCAAATATTTGCAGTTTAGGGTTATCTCTAGTACCTCACTTTTGAAGATGATTTGTGGTTGTTTTATTCTTTTTTCAAGCAAGAATAATACATTTTTTCTTTTCATGTTCATGTTCACTCCAACCTCCACATAAAAGGACTCTATGTAAGGTGATCCAATAGGTTGTGTAGTGTCCTAGCTATGAGTGCCACATGTCTGCAAACAACAAAAGATTTATGATAATCCATGTTATGTTCAACCCTTCCCTACCTTTTTTGTTTACCCATTCCTCTATCTTACCTTTCTAAATATTGGACATTATGGTGCAAAGTTGACAAACTCATGTCAGTTTGATGCCACCATTGAATCTCTATGAAGGACACTATGCAATTCTTATGTTATCCTTTACCTACTCATATAACTTATGTATTGCTTCCCTCCAACCATTCAGGACCCCTATTTTTTCAACCTCTCCCATAGTTTCTCCCTTGGGATAATGTGAAAGGCCTTTAAATTAACAAAACAACACCAAAGTTATTCACCTTTGTTTTCCCAAGTCTATTATGTTATGTTCTTAAACATGAGGTAATGGTCAATGGTAGAGTTCTTTGGTCGGAATCTAGCTTGCACGTTGTCTCTTTTATCCTTTTCCTTTGCCCATTTGCTCACTTATTGTCCATAATCCCTCTTATGAGTTTGGAAAACACTAGGTTGATCAAGATGGTTTTGTAGTTCCACAAGTTGTTTTTGTATCCTCCTTTGAATATGGATAAATGGGGTTCATTTCCCAATTGCTTGGGAACCCAGATTTGACCATATTATTGAGTAAGGTTGTGAGATTGTGTTGGCTAAAGGAATGTTGTCCCCGCATCAAGCATTTTTCTTGCATCTATTTGACACCATTTACTTTTCTTTATGACATCTTTTTTATACCCTCTAGAACATCTTATTCCATGAAGACTTCTTCTTATATGTTGATTTTCAATGGTTTCTTTCTCTTTGTTGGATTTTTTAAACAGACTTCTAACATGAGATAACCACTAGGTCAGTGTGATATCATTGGCTACCACTTATTTTTGGGTGTTTAATCCCTCCCAAAGGATTTCATGTTTTTCTTCACTATCTGCAAAATTTCTTGTTGTCTTACCTCACAAATTTATTTCACATTGAAAAGATTTGAACGTCCCATCTACTGTGTGGTGATATGGTAGTAAGATCTAGACCATGTTTTTGAAAAGGTTGAAAAGGGAGAGCAGTGTTCAAGTGATTGCCATTTTGTGGTTTTCATTCCTTTATCTAGACTTACTCGCCATTTTTTTTTATCTTCACAATCATCTTATATAGAGTGATAATCTCTTTGCTCTTGTATATGTTGTACATTGGCCTTATTGTCTTACCCTCCTCATTGAACCATTGATTCACTTGGAAATTGTTTGGTGTTTCCCTTCATTTCTGTAGTTTCTTAGCTTTGCAACTTTCCGCTATTGTTTGGATTGCCTCCATGAGCTCCTTACAAGGATCCATTGTTTTGTTGAAATTGTTCATGAAACCTAATTGGTAGGTGATTCTTTTAATTTTTTCTTTGAAGATTTAAGCATTTCAGGTGGTAATAGTTATTACCTTTTGTGGTACTATTGTACTTGTACATTGTATCCACAACCTCTTTTTTGTCCAATTAATTCTCTATGAACAACATGTCATGGTTCCATGACATCTCCTTGTGGAAATTGTTGATCATGAAAGCTTTTATCTTGTTTATTATGTTTACTAAAATCAATATGTAATCTATTACAATTTGACCATTATGTGTGTGAGACATGACCTTCCTGATCCTTTTTTCCACTCATTACATATAATGAAGTTGTGTGTATTATACAAGTGTAGAATATGTTCACCAAAATGTATGACTTTAGTATTGTCATCTATTAAGACCTCACCTCCTTGGGTGTAACCATCTTATTTGCCATAATCTCCCTTGGCTAAATGCCTACATTCAGAAATACAATTCAAACAACAAAAAANGATCAAAGTAAAATATACTTCTAGTTTTATACATACTAGGAGATAGCCTTTATCCATTACTTTATTCCTTCATTGTTGCATTTTAAACAATCCAAATTCATCAAATTCTTCACAATCAAACAAAATAAATCCTCAAATAATTCATACTTGCTTCATTCAAATTCTAGATTTTAAAACTTATAATTCATTTTAGAATTTGTATCTCTCACAAGGGACGATTGTTTCCTATGGCTCCATGTAGATGGTTGAGTTTGTCTCAGGGTGGGAGAGAGTAGCTCCACTCATCCCCCGTGCTAGTTTTCAAAATTCATAACCAAGTCTAAGGGGGTCAATAGAGTTGTCCAAACTTTGGCTTTATAAACTTTGTTAGAATTCCAAAAGCCTTGGCTCTGCAAAGGAAGGAGAGCAACATGCTCCCTCTTTTGAAATTGATTTTCCAAGTTGTGAAAAGGGCATAAAATAGTTAACTCAATTGTAGCTATTATGCTATGAAAGTAAGTAAATTGAAACAATAACTATGTGGGAAATTCTATGGTGCCACACTTGCCCATATGACAACCTAATATTAGTTAACAATTTCTTGGAAATCAAAATGGTTGTAGCTTTATTTCTTTACTTACTCACAAGAACTCTTTCTTGCTTGCTTGGCATGCAAACCTCTCCCCTTCAATTTTCTCAATGAATCTAAAAACGTGAGGCATGGTGTGGTCCAAATGGCCACAAATAGCACCTGTGGTCCCTTAAAAAAGTGCACAACAAGCACTCATGCGCGTTCCTGGGAACGTGCATGTGTGGCACACTGAGTGGAGGTTCGTGGTTTGGCTAACCTATCACATCAAGAACACATGCACGTTTCTAGAAACATGCACGCGTTCCTGCACCCTGTTGTCATTTTATTGTCCACCAACTTCGTGCACTCACCCCTATATATTGTCAACACATAGGTATCAAACAAGTTTAGATGTCCACATATCAAATGTCTTCATTAGCTTGCTCGAGCCTTAAAAAATACTAAGCAAATGAAATTCTTAGATAATTCATAATATATTTCTAGTTTCCTAGGGAAACAATGTGGGGCATTATATATCTCAACCCGTGTGAGTTGGCTCTTACTGCTGCTATTACTTATTTTTCACACCATGGATGTTAAACTTGATGTACTTTTCCACTTTGATCCCCCCCTATCCATGGAACTTGTCTATGTAGTATTGTTGTTTTCTTTTGGCACATTTTCTCCATTTTCTCTTGTTATAATATTCTTCTACATGAATTTTCATTTTATTTTTATTCGTTGGGCACCATCTTCTTCTATATCATGTTGTTCAAAAGATTTCCTACATTATTATTTCCATATTTTCTTCATATTGGCTTATTTTAATTGGTATCTTTCCATTGTCCGTGGTTGCCATTTTTTGTCTGTACATATTCAATTTTCTCAGTGCCTTCATTTCTATTAGGTATGGTTTCATTTCAACTAGGAGTATTTCATAAGGGGTGGTGAATTTTACTCAAAGACATTTTTTTTGAGGTTTTTCTATACTCACTTTATCTAGTTCATTTTGTTTCTAGATACAACTAGTCCCCATACTTCACATCCATAAGCAACTATCTGGGGTATGAGATTTTAAAAGAGGGAGCATAACATTTTCCAGTTATTAGCCTTTGTTGTCTTGCATCATTTTGTAGGCATGAAGATGATTTTCACCATCCTTAGATCGATTACTCATGCATGTGTCCAATATTAGGATCTCATTGAAACATAATCCTAAATATTTGTAGTTTAGGGTTATCTCCAGTACCTCACTTTTGAAGATGATTTGTGGTTGTTTTATTCTTTTTTCAAGCAAGAATAATACATTTTTTCTTTTCATGTTCATGTTCACTCCAACCTCCACATAAAAGGACTCTACGTAAGGTGATCCAATAGGTTGTGTAGTGTCCTAGCTATGAGTGTCACATGTCTGCAAACAACAAGAGATTTATGATAATCCATGTTATGTTCAACCCTTCCCTACCTTTTTTGTTTACCCATTCCTCTATCTTACCTTTCTAAATATTGGACATTATGCTGCAAAGCTGACAAACTCATGTCAATTTGATGCCACCATTGAATCTCTATGAAGGACACTATGCAATTCTTATGTTATCCTTTACCTACTCATATAACTTATGTATTGCTTCCTTCCAACCATTCAGGACCCCTATTTTTTCAACCTCTCCCATAGTTTCTCCCTTGGGATAATGTGAAAGGCCTTTAAATTAACAAAACAACACCAAAGTTATTCACCTTTGTTTTCCCAAGTCTATTATGTTATGTTCTTAAACATGAGGTAATGGTCAATGGTAGAGTTCTTTGGTCGGAATCTAGCTTGCACGTTGTCTCTTTTATCCTTTTCCTTTGCCCATTTGCTCACTTATTGTCCATAATCCCTCTTATGAGTTTGGAAAACACTAGGTTGATCAAGATGGTTTTGTAGTTCCACAAGTTGTTTTTGTATCCTCCTTTGAATATGGATAAATGGGGTTCATTTCCCAATTGCTTGGGAACCCAGATTTGACCATATTATTGAGTAAGGTTGTGAGATTGTGTTGGCTAAAGGAATGTTGTCCCCGCATCAAGCATTTTTCTTGCATCTATTTGACACCATTTACTTTTCTTTATGACATCTTTTTTATACCCTCTAGAACATCTTATTCCATGAAGACTTCTTCTTATATGTTGATTTTCAATGGTTTCTTTCTCTTTGTTGGATTTTTTAAACAGACTTCTAACATGAGATAACCACTAGGTCAGTGTGATATCATTGGCTACCACTTATTTTTGGGTGTTTAATCCCTCCCAAAGGATTTCATGTTTTTCTTCACTATCTGCAAAATTTCTTGTTGTCTTACCTCACAAATTTATTTCACATTGAAAAGATTTGAACGTCCCATCTACTGTGTGGTGATATGGTAGTAAGATCTAGACCATGTTTTTGAAAAGGTTGAAAAGGGAGAGCAGTGTTCAAGTGATTGCCATTTTGTGGTTTTCATTCCTTTATCTAGACTTACTCGCCATTTTTTTTTATCTTCACAATCATCTTATATAGAGTGATAATCTCTTTGCTCTTGTATATGTTGTACATTGGCCTTATTGTCTTACCCTCCTCATTGAACCATTGATTCACTTGGAAATTGTTTGGTGTTTCCCTTCATTTCTGTAGTTTCTTAGCTTTGCAACTTTCCGCTATTGTTTGGATTGCCTCCATGAGCTCCTTACAAGGATCCATTGTTTTGTTGAAATTGTTCATGAAACCTAATTGGTAGGTGATTCTTTTAATTTTTTCTTTGAAGATTTAAGCATTTCAGGTGGTAATAGTTATTACCTTTTGTGGTACTATTGTACTTGTACATTGTATCCACAACCTCTTTTTTGTCCAATTAATTCTCTATGAACAACATGTCATGGTTCCATGACATCTCCTTGTGGAAATTGTTGATCATGAAAGCTTTTATCTTGTTTATTATGTTTACTAAAATCAATATGTAATCTATTACAATTTGACCATTATGTGTGTGAGACATGACCTTCCTGATCCTTTTTTCCACTCATTACATATAATGAAGTTGTGTGTATTATACAAGTGTAGAATATGTTCACCAAAATGTATGACTTTAGTATTGTCATCTATTAAGACCTCACCTCCTTGGGTGTAACCATCTTATTTGCCATAATCTCCCTTGGCTAAATGCCTACATTCAGAAATACAATTCAAACAACAAAAAA
>JZKD02S0176587.1:59270-69827 GCA_000966675.3 Picea glauca
CTAGAGGAAGATCCTTCTAGAAGCGGAAACTTCTATTAGGTCTTCTTACATCTGCCTTATTCTATTTTATTGAAAGGTCTTATTAATATTGACCTTTATTACATCCGAATACATTAATTCTACCTATGTGCGGGTTAGGACCTTAACACATCTACTCCATTGAAGGAGTCATCCACAGACCCAAGGGGGAGAAGTGGACCAAGTTTGGCATGATGGGTACCCTAGCAACAACTAGGGGTCCCCTCATTAGATCTCAGTAATCAAAATCTTTAACCATGAATGACAGTAGAAAAATAAAATAAGATTTTTCAACCATTCAAAAACACACAGAATAAAACATGCTCCACAAACAAAACATACAAATCCAATTCATGAATGTCGCCATGAGATTTATCTTTTCACCATTATAAGAAGATGAAAATTATAGATCGCTAGCCAGGATGAAAACAAGAACACAATGAAATAACCATCGGATTTCGAACAGGGAACAAAATGTAAATCCTTTAAGCGCTATGAATAATGCTATACCGAGAAAACTTAGAAATGTATCTCTGCATGTACATGTGTGTTTAGGGTATAGAGGAACTTTGAGTTGAAGCCAAAACCCTGTACAACAGTAAAGAAACTCGTATCTTTATTATAGGAATGTGGTTGCGACTCCACGACTTAAAGACCCGAGAATACCTCGTCTCCACAGTAAGCCAAGGAGTCTATAACTTATAGACTCAATACTAATCCAAACAAATAATACAAAGAAAGAATACAAACTATTTGTTTATAATGAGCACGGTAAGGATCAACCCAACCAAAGAGTAAGTTTAAATAATGAGAATCGAGACCTTGTCCCGACGAAAAATCTCGCGAAAAGGATATGGGTCTTACCAGAGAACTATAACACTCACTCATGTACAAAAATACTCAATATCGATCTCTTTTTAGAGGGCTTTGTAATCGAGTTTCATCATTAGTGTTGTAACGATGGGTATACCGTGAACAAATAAATACTAGGTTACACAAGCAAAGAAATAACGGAGGGAAATTGTTGTTTGACAGAACCCTAAATACGTTAGGGGCTAGTCCCGAATCAAAAGAAAACCAAGAGCCACATGTCGGGAAAACTTCACCGGTTTTGGGCCTCTACAAAAATGGGTGACTACCCAATGAAAGAAGATGCAAGACTTCACCAATGTTTATATAACCATGACTAGGGAGTAGTCTATGGAGTTGAAAATAATGGAGGGGAGAACCTTCACTAGAAATCGTAAAGATTTATTGTTGCAAAGTTATTTTTCTCTATAACAAAAGCACGAAGGTTCCACCCAACTACCAAAAGCATAAGTATATCATGAACTTACCAGGAAGTCATGTAGCCTTGTATGATTTTCACTGGGTAAAGTTCTCTAGGCCGTTGACCTCCCTCACCAAGGAAAAACATAGAGCTAACACTGAAGCTTCATGAAAACGACTCATAATGGTCTTGTAAAACCCTTACTGCGTAGAGTAATAACGGAAGTACAAACACCACACCTTTCCATGTGAAGGATGAATATGGCACAATTGCATTGGACACGAGGTCTAGTGATAACCTTGGGATTACCTCTCGTAGGGCCTCAATTAATGAACTGGACATGGGTTCTTTAACTCAAGACTGAAAAAAAACCTTCTGAATTCATACCAAGTTAATGCGAGGAAAGGAAAACTCCTTAAGGATCGATACACAGGACTATCAAAATCTAGTTATCTTTGTTCAAGTTAAAACATGACTAACAGTTTGTTAAAAATGCACCTTTTATCGAAAGACAATCATAATAGTAACAATCAGAAGCTTTAAACTAGTGCTCAAAAGGCTTTTGGTTCAGCGAGGTAAAGTAATGTATAATCACCATAGGTTAGGCCTATAACCTTCTCTTTATGAGTGTATGATTTTGATCCTTTTATATGGTCTATTGTATAGAGAGATTTATTTCGTAGTGTCGAATGGGGTTTGCTCATGTGCGCTAACATGGGAATCAATTCTTAGAAAGGAGTAAAGGACTAAGAGTCCTATGTATAATACAATACTTATATAAAAGGATTATATTGCTAGTAGCGTTGAAGGTTATAAAATCCAATGTTAAGTGTAAGGGATTATTCATTGTAGACATGCTTGGAATTTGAGAGGTTAGGGTATCCTAAAGTCACCTTGCCCTTCTGTATAAAATGTTTGTGCAGTATGAGGTAAGTTCGATCTGGAGTCTTTTGAGATGAAAATTTATTATTGTTGATAACTAAAAAATATAAACCTTGAAAAAGCTAACAATGACGGTAATTACCTACCTATATTAACTATAAGTCTCTCAGACTGAGTTGTTTAAATTGAAAGAAGATTTAATGTTCCTTAGGACTTTTTTTTTATGGGTAAATTTGGGGTACATTACACTCTACCTTCGATAGATCCACATCGATACCTTCACCGGAGATAAAATGCCCAAATTGATGAATCTTTGATTGATAAAAGAGCATTTCAACAGTTCTCGTGATTTGTTCCCACGCAAACACTGTAGAACCGAGTGCAATATTCATAAATTTTTTCCGTCCTCCGAGAATATATCAAAATGTCGTCAAGGAATACTTGACGGTATTAAAGAAGAGTCTGCACGACCCTTCCTTCTTCCGTATGAAAATAACAAGAGCACCCCAAGGTGACATACTTGGACATATAACTCCTAGGTCCAACAACTCCTTCAGTTGCATGTTCAACTCCTATACTCAGTGGTGGACATTCGATAAGGTGCTCTCGCAACCATTTTTGTTCCAAGGTTCGAAACTCCTCCATATAGTCTTCCCTGTTGTTGCGGTTTTGCTGCGCCTCGGTGGCATCCATGGTGGTCTCCCCCAGGAGGCAGCTTGGATGCTGCCAATTATCAGGTACAGTAAAGAGGAGGTGTTCCAGAGGAGCCTGAATTGGCTCTTCTGGAAAGAGCTCCACATATGCCATGGGAGGTGTCCTGGGTTTCCTTTCTTTGTGGACGAGCTACATTCGAGCCATATTCAACGCTCGTTCAAACCACTATTGTCTCTTCTAACGAGCAACAAAGGTATACTAGGTGGAGCCCCTACGAGGCTTCCCTCTTTCTCTCATAAATAATTTACTTATTAACAAATGTGTTTGTAATAAATAATCTGATACTCTTTGAATCTACTTATTGATGTATTTTGTAATGGCCCCTTCCTTACAACAACAAAACGATGTACAACATATCATTTTTTTCTTTTTCTTTTAATTCTATGTTTGGAAAAGTTAAACATCATGATAAATAGTCAATGTTGTCGACAAATTAATCACATAAATTAACGAAACAATATAGAAGTATTAATAATCCAATATGACACATGGACAACATATCGTTACTATGAATCATGACACACAAATTAATGTATTAACATATTAATTACAGTATCCCAACAACTTTGCATTCTACCATTAATAATGACCCGATAAAATAACCTTCAATGCGTCTCATAAGGGCCATCAATTCTCCTTACAAACCATTGGGAATGCCCTTGGAAAGTTTCAGTTAGGGCCCTTGACAACGGTCAAATCTTTAGTTAGGGCCCCTGGTTCTGGGGCAGGTCAAGCCTATCCATGCAGTCATGGACCACCGCCTTTGATGCCTCTACCGCTGCTATTCCTTCAGCCCCAGTTTGGGTGAGGCTCCCAAATATGCCTCTTCACTTTTGGGGTCGGGCCTCTCTGCAAACTATTGGGAATGCCCTTGGAAAGTTTCACAGCATAAGCCTAGAAATAAAGTCTTCCTTCACCACATTTGCCTAGATCTTTGTGGAGATGGATTTCTCAAAAGGATTTCTAGTAGAAATTATTTTGCAAAAAAAGGACTTATCACGAACTCAGCCTATAGATTACAAACATGTAAACTTCAAATGTAGAGATTGCTTTGAAACAAGACATTTATCTATCAACTGTAGAAAACTTCCGGAGAAACATAAAACTGAGAAATCTCACCGAAAATCAACTTGGTGGGATAGTGCAAAGCTGGCTCTTTAACATATTTCGAAGGACCTACCTATAGAACCAACACCTAAAGGGAATATTTCAAAGGACCTACCTACAAAATCATCACTTGAAGGGAAAATCAGTGAGCCAAATCATCCAACACTTGAACAAGAAAGAGTTATGTCTTCACAACCACCTTCTTCTCAAAGCCGGGTCGATCAAGTAGATGAAGAGAATGAGCAATCCAAGGATTGGATGCAAGTGGTAAAAAATAAAAAACCCTATCACACAAGGAAATCGGTGCAGACACGTATTCAAACCAGTTCTCTGAAATAAAGACAAATTCTCAGATTAGAAAGTTAGTTCAGGAATTATGAGTCCCTTTCATTTTTTGAACTCTCATAAAAGTATATATTTAGGACGTCCGTTTTCGAAGTACAGGTTGCGGACCTGAACTTTGTAGATTTTCCTACAATGGTTATATGCTCTTTTAATATAATACATCCGTTGTTAAAAAAAATAATTCCTGAACATTCTCATGTCAACTTAAGCAACAATTTAGGAGATCTAGTCACTAAATCAGTCATAAATCAATAGTTCAAGACACAACATTAATTAACATTAAAATCAAAGTGAAAGAGAATAAAGAAGAAGAAATCACACGCTCACTTAAATTAAGGTGCACAATAAATTTTATTATTAAGTCGCAGTAAATCAAAGGTGTAAGGTAACTACAAAAATCATTCAATACATTATCTTTCAGGTGCGCGAGAAATTATCATCTAGGACATCATCCCTTCATCACATACTATTGGCGCAAGAGAAATCTAAATTTCTTAATCAATAAAACGTCTTAATGATTAGTTATCCTGGTGCGATAAGATTTTATTACAAGTGTAGATCAATTAATGGACGCAATTAGACATCAATGAAGCATTGCATAATAAATCACATTTAAGACTAGTTATATCAACATTAATTCCAGGGCGTGCAAGTAAACATTCACTTGATTAATCATATATCAACTTATTTAATGACGCAAGAGTAACTAAATTCCAAAAATCACAATCCATATAAGTAATGGTGCAAGATAACAAATTCTAAAACATTCAACATTCACATGATTAAGGCACAATGTAATCTACTTTATTTTATTTTCATGGTGCAAGCAAACATATAATTTATACCAAGGCACACGATTAATGAATTATGGAATTCAACAATAAATCCTCATTAATTTCAAGACGTGTGCATGATCTAATCACCTAATTAAACACAAATCAACATCATTCATTCTGCGCATTAATCTTAATCACTTAATTAAACATACATCTTCATTATTCATGACATGCAAACAATCTAATTATTTAATCAAAACATAGTCCATGGCACAAGGTAATCTAATCGCTTATTCGTTGTAACAACCCTCCTAGCTAAGGACATCTTCTCAGTCCACTGGTGAATTTTTTTTTTAAGTGTGTGTGCGCGTGTAGAAGAAACAACCCCCTCGACTCTACGTCAACACTCGAACCAATAGGATGCAAGTAGGACGAACTCAAACAAGACGACCCAACATAACATAGAGACAACGAGAAGAAAACGCCCCCGAACAAGAGGTGGGCGACTAACGGCCGTAGGCAGAAACAAACATCAGGGGTAGGCATAGTACTGTCACAGAAAGAAAGAATCCGACAGTAGAGTCGCAGTAGTGGAACTGTGCCTTTAAACAGCCCGAGACTACTGATACGGCTCAGAATGTGTCGCAAGAGTGGAACTGTGCCTTTAAACAACCTGAGACTCTTGATACGGCACTGGATTCCTTCCACCAGAATACACACAGATAAAAATACTAAGCTACAAGAGGAGTCTACATCTCGTCCGACACAGACAACCTACGCAATACAAAACCACCAAGTACTACAAGATCAGGGACAACACGACCTCTATGGGAGACACAAGTCGGGAGGACCCCAATCGACCATTCAACATTGGGACCCGACGACATCAACCGAGACCAAATGTCCCAATACTTCTTATTAACAGACGAGGACCTTATCCTAAGGTACAACCAATAAATTCAACTAGGCCAATAATATCATTACGATCTAGGCATCGTCACGAATGTTCATTTAACAATTTTGACATTGCCACTTATGCATCCTTATTAAGATTGCCATTATACAATTACTCAACATCGCAATTCAATCCACATTACATTTCAATTAATAATATTACTGTTGCAATTAAACAATTCATTATCATTGCCGTTCTACCAACCTTAATATTCAATTAATGATATTACTATGGCATTTAAACTATTACTCCTGCAATTTAACAACATTAACAGTCAATTTATAATATCACCATTGCATTTAATCTATTACGCATCATTGCCATTCTATCAACATGAACCTTCAATTAATAATATTACTATGGCATTCAACTATTACTAATCATTTGTAATTCTACCCATATTAACCTTCAATTAATCACATTACTAGCATGGCAACATCATTCATTAACAATAACACTTCAAATTAGACGAAGAATGGTCTTGCAAGTTTAACATCATCCTAATATTCCATTTAACAATAATAACGTGGCGATTCAACCATTATCATCACATTGCAACTTAACAACAATATTATTATTTCTATTTAAACAAGAATTACCTCTGTATTTAAGCTATTAATAATGCAGTTAAGCTTCCTCCTTGGCATTCAATGTAACCCTATTAATGTTGCCATTTACGCATATAAGCATTGCCATTTAATAGTTATTAAATATTCGATTCCACATCATATCAACATAACAATAATCCTTATAGTTAAAAAAAATGGCCATGACAATAACACCACTTAAAGTTACACTGTTTTAAATACCACTCGCATAACAAATTGATTAACAATGAAACGAATGTCATCACCTTTAGATTTCTTAACCAAATTGGACCGTTCACTTTTCATTTCAATTATTCCCTTAACAAAAAGGTGGTTACAGTAACTAAATCATAATAAATGGTTGTTCCTGGTTTCAAGGACCGTACCTTCCCTATTGCAAGTAAAAACGATTAAAACAACTTTTATAAGAGTCAACCTTATCACTATTTTTATGATACAATAATATTGCAAGGCATAACCCTAATATTACATTCGAACGCTAACCTAGCAGTTACCATACGGCAAGAACATTACCACTACATGTTCAACCAATAAGAAGTAATAGGCTCACTTTAGGATAACATTGCAAATAAAAATAAAAATAACAATAAGGAAGCCGACCATAATGAGTTAAAACCATGATAAAGACCAGTGTGCTTCACATCGCAATTTAGGTACCTTTTTAATGTAGTTCGCATTCTTCTCAGCGCAACTGAAGAAGTAACGCTGGTTGGGGAAATCACAATAAATTATATATCTTCCCTTAAATCAGGTAGGTTACCAAGTTTTATGACTAACAATTAAATAATTGCTGGGGTGAACATAGGATTGGAAAGGTAGAAGGCTCGTATTAAAAGGGGTAGACTGCTGTAGGAAACTAACAATAACGCGGTTGTTGTTTAGAATATTAACTGGATAAAGGCAGATGGCTTGATTTAGATTAAGGGGGTTTGCTAGGGGTCAGTGACAGAGAAAGATGAGAAGGCGTTGCTGGATCTCAAGGTGGATTGTTGGTCTCATTGCAGTTAACTGACGATAATTAAACTCACCGGAAAAGAGGCGATGCAGTCAAATAATGAATGAGCAATAATTGCAGCTATATATTGATTAGTTAAATATCATTTATCTGAAGCGTAAGGAGGAGGGTTCTCTCCGAGTGACGCACCCATCCCAAAACGGACTTAGGTTGCCTTAATGAGGCGCTCAGGACTAAAATAATAACGTAAAAAAAGGAGTAGCCAGGCTATGACATCTGTGCCTGTTTATTCCTCCCAGGCACGCAATTCTAAGGACGCGGTCAAGGTTGTATGGAAACTCCGGCCAGGGTTAAGTGTTTACTGTCCACTACTCAAATTTAAAAATGGTGAACGCAGTCGTGCTTCCCCCCTACGCAAACCCACTACCACGCTCTCTGCACGAGGTTTAATTCGCCTGGTTGTGGAGGAAGGATGCCGACTGTGCAGAATAATCCCCCCCTGATTTTCTCTGACGGCGCCCATCCGAATTCCAAGAGTAAGGACTTCATAGATTCAAGAATATAATCCACATATAAAAATAGCGTGCCCAAAACCCCTTTTTTTTTCAGGCATACGTGAAGCTAGGTTTTCAGCTAACGAGCTATGTCAACGATTAAGATTACTATCAAGTAAATTTTGATGCACTTAACTCATCACACCCTTAGTTAAGGTGAGAACTTGGGAAATTCATGTCAATTTTTAGTTTCTCTTGATGAAAAACACCGGCGGAAGAAGGAAATCGCCTCTTCACCATGCTACCGTAGCCACATTTCCATATTCTAACGCATCAGATCTTACCAAACTAGCATCATCAGATTCCTTGCTAGAAATTCTTCTCTTCGAGGCTAGAACTGACGACTGAGGACAACCTGGGAGAGTAAAAAGGAAGCTATTCAGTAGCCGGGCAACCTGTGTAAAGTTCAGGTTGAAGGTTTGGGTCCTCAGCCTAGCAAGAGTGCAAAATAAAACCAATCGTGTGGCAGATCGTCTGGAATACTGGTTCTCACTCGCGGTATGGGGAAAGTCACATGGAGGTAGGCGATGTGCGCTCACAGCAAACCCTGGGGCGTGAATCAAATCAACTATTCAACGCCAGGAAGGAGGGAAAAACACACTGCAGAAGGCATAGTGACCCCAAGGGCATCAAACAAAGGAGACCAACCCCCCCGTACCAACAATTAGGAAAGAAAGTGTACCACCCTCCACCACGCCATTCAAAGACAAGACTCTGAACGCAGTAACCTAGATAAGCCCGTAACAAGATGCAACACGGTAACAGTTTAAAATCGCATCAGAGAATGGGAAAAAATGGAAGTTGGCAACCACAAGCGCAAAGAACCAGAAGACTCTGTGAGAACACAACGGTGCAGGGGGCTAGGTAGCGCAACAGTCGCTATACCTAAAACTTGTTCGGAAATATGCCAGTCTAAAAGCTCGACTGTGCTATCTCGTGTTGTGGCTTCTCCTTCATACGATTTTGCAATTTGAAATTTATGTGGGAAAATTCCATTGAAATTTCGCAAGGAGAATACTCCCAGCGAAATGTATATACATATACTTTCTTTTTGGGAAACCTGTTCTTATAACGAACGAAATTCGAAACAGTAACGGCTAAAATGCAGAAAGGCCTGCCTAAGCTCTGAAAGTCAATTTTCACAATACCCCAGCAAATATATAGGTGTATTTTTTTAAGCAACTTGTTCCTTATAACGAAGGGAATTTGAAACAATACTAGCGAAAACTAAGAAGAGGAACAGTGGTAAATAATTTATTAACACAGTGAGAAGCGGCCGTACAGTCACGCCATTAACAACTAAGCTACAGTTTATAACCAAGATTTACGCTATAACCAATTAACCTACTTCTTGCACAGTAACCATTAACTACAGTTGATAACCAGATTACACTTTAACCATGGAACCTACATTGCACAATAACCATTAAACTACAATTTATAATACGCGCAACCAGTTTACATACCTGTGTCCTTAACGCTTATAGAGATGTTTCTTGTGCTCCTGTCGCTCCTGCTCCGGCTTGCCAACTGCAAGAACCCATCGGTACCTCCCAGCCAAACGCTAGGGGTACTCTTCTTCCCCCTCAACCCCCCGAGCCGCAAAGGGGCCACACACAACCAGAGAGTAACTATCTCCTCAGCTCGCCTCAAAGGCTGAGCTACCACTCACGTATGCTGAGGATTCCCAACTCCTACCAGAAATCAGCCAGTCTCCATTCTCTCCACATAACAATTCCAATCTCAGCCAAAAAAAAGGGTCCTTTCTTTTCCCCTCTCCCATGCCTTTATCCCCTCAAACCCTAATTCCCTTTTTACTTAGGTTTTCCCCCCTTTTTCTCTTTTGTCTTTCTTAATTTTCTTTTTAGTTTAAATCGTTTATTAAATTCATTTTTATTTTTCTTTTTCAAAAATTCAAGGGTATGAGCGCTCCTCATTATTTTATTTTTTTTTAAATTTGTTTATAATATAAATATAACTTTTATAATTTGTTTATAATTCACATTCTTAACTTCCTTTGTTTATAATTTGTTCATAATATAAATATACATATATTTATGTTTTCATTTTTTATTAGGAAGCATGCATTCATTATTTAATTTACCATTAATATATCTGTATAATTAGGATTAAAGAGAGATTAAGGCGACGACGAAACAGTATAGGGGAAAAGTAATGTTTTAAAAATGAATAAAGAGGATTTAGGGGGAGGGCTGGCGATTTAGCGAAAGTGAATTGCACAAGTAAAGGAAGATGGATACTGGAAGATCAAGGCGAGGAGGATAGTTTAATTAAGTGGACAAGAATAAAGAGAGGGTGACGGTCTGAGTTTTTGTTTTCATTCCTTTTTTTTTTGAATTTTCAATTGTTAAG
>JZKD02S0176587.1:71893-92372 GCA_000966675.3 Picea glauca
ATAGTACCTGCTATATTAAATTGACAGAGAGACATAGACAAAAATATACAGAGATATTGTCGTCCTATGCCACCAAATATGTTGTCGTTTGACCGGAAACCAACATAGTGTGGGGAGAAATATGTCTAGGAAGATAGGCTGAAAACTATTTTTCCATCTGTCTTTCCCGAAGGAAACCAGGACAGATGGCCATAGTTTGAGTTAACGTTGAACAACAACATGATGAAAAACCAGACTAGCAAAGGAAAACTTAAATACCTGGTGACTTGTCGCAATTTCCCTTCTAACATGCAGATCTGGTTGGGATGACAAACGACTACACACACATTGGAAATTTCCTCTTTTCTGGAGCATTATAGTACGCATCAAGGAGCAGGTCCAAGTGTTGTCCCATGAGGAGGGCTCTGTGCTCCTTGTCTGCCATGTGGCCTCATAGTTCGAACACAAGATCTAGATGCTCTGCACAGAGGAGTGGACCATGAAAATCATTGGTTACTGCCTCACCGAAATTTTCATTCCCCATTTCCATGTTCATCCTTGCTCTAGCCTCGTCCATGTTCATCCCTGCACAGGCACTGTTTAGAGCCTCATCATCGTTCATTACCTTCTCATCATGGCGGGTGGGGATGTAGTCATATGGCCCCAGTATTTCTTCTACATAACAGATTGGAAACTCTTCTACAGGCTCTCCCTTCAGAGCGCTTCCAGCCTGTGTTTCAGGCTCAATAGCTTGAGGTTCCAGGGTGGTCGTGAAATCCTCCGGGCAGGGTGTTTTTACGACATAGAAAATTGGAAACTCTTCCTCAGACCCTCCCTTCAGGCAACTTCCATCTTGTGAAACATTCTCAATTGTAAGGGTGTGCGTGCTCCACTCTATCACATGCTTGACTATAGTGGCATGGAGTGCCAAGCGGTTAGCTCTTGCTCTCTGCCGGAGGATAGAAGTCGCCATCAACAAAGCGTGCTCAAGGTTCTATATTCTTTGTCGCTACGCTTTGTGGGTGTACCAAGTCGAGCCTCGATGAGGCTTGCCTCACTTCCTTGTCATTATGGAGGAGGGGTGAATGGAGATACAGAGGAAACTGCACCAGATCTCCCAACCGGCGGGGAGGTCCAAAACGAAAATGAACCAGCTTTGTCCAGGCGTCCTAACTTTCAAGTTTTTGTGTGATGGCATTGCATGGCTCCTTCTTATCTCTGTCATATTGAATGTTGGTTGTGGTAGTGCATTCATGTGAGGGAGAAGTCCCACCTCCGTAGAGCTGCTGTAATGGCCTGCTACCATCTTAATTGTTGAAGGGATGGGGAGCGGCCTACAACATTTAAGTTGTGCCTTGATGCTAAGCCATGTGGTAAGGCATCACTGCGTGTCACCCCATTTGGGGTATTGATGTGTTTGTATTACTAACAAATGTTGTTTGTAATAAATAATTTGATATTCTCTTTGATTTTACTTACTTGTTTTTGAAGTGTAATAAATAATTCGCTTATTTATAAATGTGTTTGTAATAAATAATCTCATACTCTTTGAATTTACTTATTGATATGTTTGTGATAAATAATTCACTTACTAACAAATGTTGTTTGTAATTAATAGTTTGATATTCTATTTGATTTTCTTAGTTGGTTTTGAAGTGTAAAAAATAATTCACTTACTAAAAAATGTGTTTGTAATAAATAATTCCCTTACTAACAAATGTGTTTGTAATAAATAATTCCCTTACTAACAAATGTGTTTGTAATAAATAATTTGATATTCTTTGAATTTACTTATTGATGTGTTTGCATTTTTTTTTCTAGGTAAAAAAGATAGTAACTGCTATATTAAATTGACAGAGAGACATAGAAAAAAACATACAGAGATATTGTTGTCCTGTGCCACCAAATACGTTGTCGTTTTACCGGAAACCAACATAGTGTGGGGCAAAATATGTCTAGGAAGATAGGCTAAAAACTATTTTTCCATTTGTCTTGCCCGAAGGAAACCAAGACAGATGGCCATAGTTTGAGTTAACGTTGAACAACAACATGATGAAAAACCAGACTAGCAAAGGAAAACTCAAATACCCGGTGACCTGTCGCAATTTACCTTCTGACATGTGGATCTGGTCGGGATGACAAACGACTGCACACACATTGGAAATTTCCGCTTTTCTGGAGCATTAGAGTACGCATCAAGCAACAGGTCCAGGCGTTGTCCCATGAGGAGGGATCTGTGCTCCTTGTCTTCCATGTGGCCTCATAGTTCGAACACAAGATCCAGATGCTCTGCACGGAGGAGTGGACGATGAAAATAATTGGTTACTGCCTCACTCAAGGTTTCATTCCCCATTTCCATGTTCATCGTTGCTCTAGCCTCATCCATGTTCATCCCTGTGTAGGCACTGTTTAGAGCCTCATCATCGTTCATTACCTTCTCAGCATGGCAGGTGGGGATGTAGTCATATGGCCTTGGTATTTATTCTACATAACAGATTGGAAACTCTTTTGCAGGCTCTCCCTTCAGAGCGCTTCCAACCTGTGTTTCAAGCTCAGTAGCTTGAGGTTCTAGGGTGGTCGCGAAATCCTCCGGGCAGGGTGTTTCTACGACATAAAAAATTGGAAACTCTTCCTCAGACCCTCTCTTCAGGAAGCTTCCAGCTTGTGCAACATGCTCAATTGTAAGGGTGTGCATGCTCTGCTCTATCACATTCTTGACTATAGTGGCATGGAATGCCAAGCAATTAGCTCTTTCTCTCTATCGGAGGATAGAAGTCGCCATCAACAGAGCGTGCTCAAGGTTCTATATTCTCTGTCGTTGCGCTTTGTGGGTGTACCAGGCCGAGCCTCGATGAGGCTTGCCTCGCTTCCTTGTCATTGTGGGGGAGGGGTGAATGGAGATATACAGGAAACTGCACCAGAGCTCCCAACCGGCGGGGAGGTCCAAAACGAAAATGAACCAGCTCTGTCCAGGCGTCCTAGCTTTCAAGTTTTTGTGTGATGGCATTGCATGGCTCCTTCTTATCTCTGTCATATTGAATGTTGGCTGTGCTAGTGCATTTGCGCGAGGGAGAAGTCCCACCTTCGTAGAGTTGCTGTAATGGCCTGCTACCATATTAATTGTTGAAGGGATGGGGAGCGGCCTACAACATTTAAGTTGTGCCTTGATGCTAAGACATGTGGTAAGGCATCGCCGCGTGTCACCCCATCCAGGGTATTGATGTGTTTGTATTACTAACAAATGTTGTTTGTAATAAATAATTGGATATTCTCTTTTAATTTACTTACTTGTTTTTGAAGTGTAATAAATAATTCAGTCATTAATAAATGTGTTTGTAATAAATATTCTGATACTCTTTGAATTTAGAATTTACTTATTGATGTGTTTGTAATAAATAATCACTTACAAATGTTGTTTGTAACAAATAATTTGATATTCTCTTTGAATTTACTTAGTTGTTTCTATGTTTGTATTAAATTGTTTTTGAACTATAATAAATAGTTCACTTATTAACGAATATTGATTGTAATAAATAATTTGATATTCTTTTTTAATTTACTTAGTTGTTTTTGAAAATGTAATAAATAATTCACTTACTAACCAATGTGTTTGTAATAAAAGAATCACTTATTGACAAATGTTAGTTGTAATAAATAGTTTGATATTCTCTTTGAATTTACTTATACTCTTTGAATTTTCTTATTGATGTGTTTGTAATAAATAATTCACTTACTAACAAATATTGTTTGTAATAAATAATTGATATTCTCTTTGAATTTCACTTAGTTGTGTTTGTGTTTGTATTAAATTGTTTTTGAAGTATAATAAATAATTCACTTACAAACAAATATTGATTATAATGTGTTGTGTTTGCGACAAATGATTTGATTTTTTGACAGAACTAGAAGTGTTCCGTCTCTGGGTCAAAAGAAACTCTCCAACGCTTAAGAAGAAGGCTACACCCCCCCAAAATCCAAGTCGAGTCCAAGTGTCTGGTAGCATCCTCGAGGGTTCTACAGATGAACTCGAGACATCCTTTTGATAGATGGAAGAATTCAGGACTGTAACACAGAAGGGTTATCCACCGTTGCTCTATCCACTTCAAGAAGTTACCCTTGTAGAGATAAGGATATGTTAACCTACCCACCACTCTGTTGAGAGAAAGTATCGTTGCATCTTCCAGATCCACATCTGCTCCAAGAATCATCTTACATGCCTTTATGTTTGGCTTCCAAGATTTTTCTCTTCTAATTTTTGATGGTTGAGAGGCAGTGTTTGTAAATACCCTGCTTATTATTAAAAGTCTTTCCGGAACTCGACTCAGTAACTGGAGAAAATGTGCCCTTTAACTAACATATTTGTTTGAAATTATATTATAATTTATATTATGTATTTGTATGTAATAAATTATTTGATATTTGAATTTTTTGAAGTGTAATAAATAATTCACTTACTAACAAATGTGTTTTTTTGTTTGAATTTATTTACCACCTGGATCCTCAAGTCAAACATCAGATCTAGGTGCTCCCGGTGGAAGAATGGCGATTGAACATGCCACGGTTTCTGCATGGTGGATATGGGATGTGGCATGGGGGCCATGCCACCCTTCCACACCTAGCCACCCTCCTTTGATTCACCACCCAGTTTGGTATCCGCAGCCTTGCATGTCGTGTTCCCTCTCTGCTGCTCCATGGTCACTTCCAGTCCCCGTGACCCTTCTTGTTCCCCATTAGCATTCTCATTGTCAATGCCTGAGAAGTATTCTGCGTGTGCGGCCTCCTACTAGTCTAGTGCCTCTAGAATCTCCTCTTCAATGTAACAGGTGGGAAACTCCTCCATCTAGTCTTCCATGCTATTGCGGTTTAGTTGTGCCCTGGTGGCTGTTGTTGGGAAAAATACCCTACAGACTAGAAAACTAGGGTCAGACTTGCATGCATATTTTGACCGAAAAGAAATTACTTTTTACCTACCACCCAAGACTTAAACCCCTCTTTCATAGTAAATGCATGGACAAGAACCACTAACCTTATTACTGGCATTCAATGTAGATCCTCTGTTGCTCTTTGATCACTTGCTTGCGCTGCTCCTTCCATGGATGACCTGCACTCAAGACAAAAAACAACTAGGCATGCACGCTACTTCTCTACTCAAGGGTTAGAAATCAAGCATAAATTAGCCAAACCATAGACAATTCATACATTGGGATGGGAAAATTATTCTTTTTATTACTGAAAATGAATCAACTTACAATCAAAKMTRAGACCGRCCACYKCTCCTTGAACCTRATCCTGGKCTCCTCTTCTTCTGTCCTTCAACTGCTTTGCGTTAAATCTCCTTTGGCATGAGGAAAGGCTAAAKGGTTGGGACAATGGATTACGTAAATGGGCAGAGTTTCTTTGCTATATTTTTTCCTCTTCCAAATGGTACCCCTACCCCTTCTTTTATAGGCTAGAAGGAGCTAGGGTTTTGGATGAACCCTCAGCCATGCATGGTCGGGAGTTTCAGTTAACTGACCCATATCTTTTTGTTCCATCGACAACTTTCATTTTTTCATGCTTTGTTAGGTACATGCAGGCTGTAGTGAGTTAGCCAGTGTGCACACGCATGCAGTAATGGGTTAGGGCAAGTGGGCCTTGACACAAGAGGATTTTCAAAGATTTGTTCAATAGAGTTTTGGCAAAGAAGGGATATGAGTTGGCCTGATGCTAGGTAAGAATGTGTGGTGCAATTTAGGGTTACAATAGATGCCCCCTAATGTGTGAGATTAGAAGAGCATCTGATGGCCGAAATACATTACCAATATTTACTGATGTGTTGAACGAGTGAGCCCAAGGATCAGGAACCAAGAGGTGCCGTCTACAAAATAACAAATGTCTCACCGAGGCAGGCATACCCATGCTTGGGATAAAATAGAACCATGGCTACCAATCAAATACACTGTAGATCCATGTCAAGTAACTATAAAAAGTAGTCGCGAATAATACACAGTGGAGCTACATCTCGAAATCAGAAAGATATACATATAGAGTACCTATCTTCCAGAGCTTGATTTGACTTGATGGTTGTACTTCAGAGCTCGAGCAACAACTTCAAAATATTCTAAAACCTGGGTAGAAGTGTAATATGAGTGTACGAATGCACTACCCAAAGGTCTTCGATGGCTCGTTGGTTATGGAATTGATAATATTGATGATCAGACTGAAGGCTTCAGTGATTTTGAACAAGGACTTGATTAGACGTTCAGGATGGCTAGGTATGCGGACAAGAGACATATTGAAGAGGGGCCGACTCAGGATTAGTGACAAAATTCCCTTGGACAATAGCATGGCAAGTGATAAGACTCATGCAACATATATGTTAATCATAAGTTTACGAAGCAGGAGGCAATGCAAACTCTCCATATGTTTGGAAGAGTAACCAAATGGTGGAGGACACAACTCTTTATAGCGAGAAAATCTTCCTAAGGTCGTACTACATCAAATAGTATGATGATCAAACAAACATATGTGCTTTATCCAAGTGCGACTCATTATGCTGCCAATAAAGAAAATACTTTTCCCATCCTCTTTTTGGGGTATATTTGATTTTTTTGTTCTTTTTGATAATTTTTGAAAATGACTAAAGGAATATTATGTTACAATGGAGGAACGAGTACTGCAAGCATACAAGCTCGAGGCACAAGGACACGTGATGTTTTGGTAAAATGATACTCGGTAAAAATCCTCCGGCGGCCAAAGGTGTTAAGACGCAGAAGCAAACTGTCACAAGTCTGGTGGATAAGGTAAGCAAATGTGGTTGATAGAACACACAATGGTAACGTCCTTCGATGTAAGTTTAACGAGCCCAGAGAAGGTAAGCTCGGTGGTTTTTCATGTTTAGAGATTTTGAAAAAGCATAAAAGGAGACTCTGTTGGGGTACCTTTTTCGCCAAGAGTCTATTCGGTTCGAAAAAGGGATAAACTAGCACCGATTAGATGTCAATTCAAAACCATTTTAACGAGTGTGACAAGGACAATATCACTCAGCTATTTTTTCACTTTTAAGGAGTCTGAAAAAATCTTAACTATGGACTCCGTCATGAATATTCTTTTGGACCAATTTAATGAGTGTGAAATAATAAGGTCACTCGACGATCTTTTCAATTTTAGGGAGTCTGAAAAGAGCTTAACTATGGACTCTGTGGGGGTTTCTTTTTCGTAAATTTAGTCCCTCAGGCCCAAAAAAGGAATAAAATTATACCTGAGAATACTCTTCTAAAGAATGAGAATTCGATAGAGTATACCTTTGTTCGTACAGTTGACCGTCTAGACTGAAAAAGGGGTAAACTACCGCCGGACATACGTGACTTCAAATTTCAGTTTAATGAGTGTGAAAGACCACAAGATCGCTCGACAATCTTTTCATTTTTAGAGGGTATGAAAAGGGCTTAAAAGGAGACCCGTTATTTTTTGGGAGTCCTGAGGGTGAGACAAAGAGTGAAAAAGACTCATGCAAATGAGGCTCAAACTCATATTCAGGAAAGACTATACGGACTCCCGAGCCTACAGTGTTTTTAGAAATGGCATGGACACCATAATGCAACTAGGACCTACCTAGGGCATCCATGTTCTGGTAAGCTCTACCACCAAGTCGAGACACTTCTAGAGAAGATATGATGGTTCCATGTCACAACCTGATGGGATCAATCCTATAGCATAAGAAAAAGGCATCGAGATGCAAAAGTTGGGGTGGTATCCTAACCTATATGTTCAAGTTGATTTTTGATATATATTTTTTTTATGGACCGTCAATATTTTTTCGAAACTTAAAAACAAAATTGTCCCAATACCTTATCAAATCCCTCCCATATTACTCTTAGATCACTCTAAATGGTTTTTGGTATAAAGAAACTGATAAGTGGGGCCAAAAAAGTGACAAGAAGAGGCCAAAAAGTCTATAAATAGAAGTTGATAGTTCATTATCACCATTGCTGATTTGGAAATTGACTCTAGAGCCAAAAGACCCCCTTTGCCAAAGATAGTGATTCCAAGAGCTACAGTGGATGAAACAAACTTTTGCTTGGACCAAGTAAATACCAACTCCCTTACCTAGCTGTTCAATACTGCAATTTAATTATTTAGATGGTTTTTTGGGTGGGCGTCGACCTTAAAAAGGTCGGCCCTAGGTACACGCGGGAAGAGTAAAGCCTGCTTGCATGTACACATGACTGTCACTATACAGCCTGCGTGTACCTCCCTTTTATGATGAAAAAGAAACCTAAAAGGAAGTACTGACCCTCCTTTACCTTGTTGTGTTGGAAGGATGTATGTCTAGTGGAGGGAATGGGAGCATGAGGCAATCAGTGAGTTGGTTGCTGCAGATCTGCATGTTGTGGCCGTGTTAATGCAATGCAGTTTACTCAAATTATTTCTATGTCCATTTATGCGCATGCAACCAAGGCTATTGAATGCCTTGATTGATTACTGGCATCCTGATGCAGAGGCATTTATGCTAGAGGGGCAATCATTGGTGCCCACCACCAAGGATATTTACTTTCTGACTGGCCTCTCAAGGAGAGGGGAACCAGTCAACTTCCATACTTTTCCTGAGGGGCCAAGCAAGATCTCAGAGTTGATAGCTGAGCACTGTGAGGCTGGGACCGAACATGCGGGGTCCCAGGTACCCATTAGCAAGATTACCAACTTAGCACTACAGACTGTCTTGTTACTGATTGGGTGGATTACCAGCTCAGCAGCCGTGCATCAAGCTTCGTGCGCATAGATGAACTATGCCATTCAGTGCATGAATGCACAAATTTTTGATTGGAGTACGACATTGCTGGAGTGTATGAAGAGGCAATTGACAGATTTCCGATAGCGGACACAGAGGAACTTCAGGTTTGGGACCATCTTGTGTTTGTTCTTTTTTGAGAGAGTTCCGAGTTTCAGTCCTTGGGTTGTAGTATGGGGACATCAGACCTCTTTCCCTGCAGTGTGTAGATGGGCAGTGTTACTGCCGCGACAGGGTGGTGGAAGGACCGTTGAGTCCTTCAATGATGATTTCTTTGCTTGGCTGTCATGACAGATCCCTGTTATCGAGGACTACCCGTATGCAGGGATAGATTTCTCTAGAGATCCTGAGATACCCGTGCCTCCTGGTGACGAGCGAGGGGATATGGGTAAGTCTCCACCTTTGTAGTTTTTTTGTTTGGATATGTAATTTTTATGTCGTTTTTTTATATATATCATTTTTTTCGTATGCCAGAGTATTTGACTGGTAAACATTTGTTGCATGCAGATGTGGGACCCGTGCGACCTGCCGACTATGCACGGAACATGCGTCGTCCATGGCCAGAAGCCGCGGATGCCGCCACTGGGGGAGCAGCAGTAGCAAGGAACCTCCCAGCTGGAGATGTCGAGAGGGTCCTTAGTAGAATTGCGAGGAACTTCATTGCGCTCACTCGCACAGTTCCGATGGAAGAGATAGAGGACCTATCGCCATCCATGCAACCTCATGTTGTGGGGGAACCTCAAACATGGGTCTGATTGTTTAGGCATCTAGCCCGTGCTGTAGATGATTATAACAGGGCCCATAGACCCTGAACAAACTTTAGACTTTTTATGTGCCACGAGCACCAATTTGTATATATTTTTTGAGGGCATAAGCTCAGTGACTCGTTACTATTCTCATTTTTGAGGTGCTTGCATCCATCTATGTACTCTGAGTATTTTATGATGTTTATATATGGTTTTTATATTTTTGTGTCTTATGGATTCTGTGTGCAAAAATGTATTTACATGTTTATGTCCATGTTCTTTTTATATGTGGGCGAGATGCCAATCTAAAATTTTATTAGCTAGAGTATCTGTAAATTGGTTTAACCTCCTAGGAACATGAAAATATGTAATATAATCAAATTTTTGTTCTAAGAGATGTACCCTAAGGAATCGTCGGTGTAAAGTTGGATCATGAACCCGGTATACTCTGTTTAGTTGCGACACAACCAGTTGAGCATTGAGATAGACCTGGAGATGAGAGATACCCAATGACAAGGCATCAGGAAGAAACTCAATAACTGCACTATACTCGACAACATTATTTGTGGTGTCACCTAAGCATATACCTTCGGAAGATAACAATGACCCTGTGGTGTAAAGATTACCCAAGCTGTGGAGGCAAGCCTCCGCGTGAGTCAACTTTCACTATCCACATACCCAACGAACACCTTGGACTCACTTGACATCTTCCATATGATGAAATATAACATCAATGACACGTCCATAACACTTTAAAAGAAACTTAAGAAGTAATAGTACAAAGACTATACATATGTTACAAAAATTTAGCCACAGTGACCTATCTATGAGTAATACTTCTTGAGGTAGAGCCCATTTCTGGGCTCCGCCAAATCATTCCCTTCAAAATCAACCAAACAATAAGCGCCCTTTTTTAATACCTATTTGATAATGAAGGGTCCAAACCACATGGGTTTAAACTTCCCTGCCCCCAGGGGGTCCTTGTCTTGGTCATAGACTAGGACAAGGTCACCTTTAGAGAAAATCCGAGGACAAATAGACCTATCATATTGACACTTGACCTTATGGTTGTGAGCCTCATTGGCCAGGGCCGCATCACGATGCTGTTCATCAAGATGCTCAAGGTATACTAACCATTCTTCAAGTGAAGAAGTGTCTGGCAATAACTGAACTGCCAATTTCAGAGATGTGATTTGACATTCGATGGGCAAGACTGCCTCCAGCCCGTAAAGGAGTTGTAAAGGTGAGAAACCAATTGCAGTCTTAATAGATGTTTGGTAAGCCCATAATGCCGAGTATAACATCAAATTCCAATTTGACTTGGTTGGGTTGATAGTTCGCTGTAGAATCGTCTTAAGAGTTTTGTTTACAACTTCCACCTGCCCATTGGATTGGGGGTAGTAAGGTGATGAATGTTCCTACCGTAACCCAAGATTTGATGTTAATTCAGTCATCATTTGGTTCTGAAAGTGACTTCCATGGTCAGTGATAATCTTTCTCGGGATGCCGAACCTTGCTATGATCTGGTTGAATAAGAAGAGAGCTGCAGTCTCTCCATCATATTTAAACGTTGGCATAGCTTCGACCCACTTAGTGAAGTAGTCGACAACTACGATGATATAGCGGTGCCCCCTTGCTGATAGGGGGTTGCATGTAGTGTAATCAATCACCCACTTAGTGAAGGGACCAACTATGATGACAAGAAACATAGGAGCAGGATGTGCCCTCATCTTTCGAGAGAAGACTTGGCATGGATGGCACTTCTTGACCGATTCGATACAATCTTTGATAAGTGTCGGCCAGAAGTAACCTGCTCGTAGAATCTTTTGGGTTGTTGTCAACCCCGATAAATGAATGCCACAAGATCCAGTGTGGCAATCGCTGAGCACTATGATGGCCTCCTCATGAGTGAAACATCAACGCAAGATGCAGTCTACACCTCTTCAATACAACGTATCATCGAGTATGAGATAATTCTTAGCCTGATGGCATATTCACCGATGCTCATCATGAGAAGCAGAGGTGGGGCACTTCAAAGTCTGGAGATAGATAAGTATATCTCCATACCAGGGGTCTAAAGATGCAATCAAAAACATATCCCCTCGGATAGGCGATTCCTCAGGCACAACGTCACCTGACTCAACCGAAAGTTCTGAAATAAGCTCTGCGAAGACCAATGACTTTTTGGAATTTGCTGAAATGAAGTCTAAGTCATATTATTAGAGGATGACTATCCACCTACTGATTTTTCCTCCTATAACTCATCGTGTCAACATGTACTGGAATGAATTCACGACAACAATGAAGGTGGTCTTGCGAAACAAAACATAGTGACAGAACCATTGAACATCATGAACTGCTGCCAACACAAATTTTTTTAGATGGGAATAATTAAGTTCCGGTCCTACGAGGCCTCAGCTCAGGTAATAGATCACATATTCTGAAAATGAATCATCATCCTGAACTAAAACCATGCATATGGTTGACTCTGTGGCAGCCATATATAATAATAAATCTTTGTTATAGTTAGGTGGCCGTAGCAAAGGTGCGGTTGTGAGGGCGTGTTTTAATGCGTCGAAAGAGTGTTGAGCGACTTTATCCTAGAAAAAAGGAACGTCCTTCTTTACTAAACGCATAAATCCCTTGGTGATTTCGGCATAGTTGGCGATGAAGCGTCGTAAGAAGTTCACCTTGCCTTGTAGACTTTGAATTTGTAAGATTGTGCGTGGGGGGGGAAATTGGATTATTGCCTCCACCTTAAGAGGATCGACCATGATCCCTGTTTTTGATACGATGAAACCTAACAAACGTCCTGATGTTATGCAGAAGCTGCATTTGTTTGGATTCAAGCGAATCCTGAAGTAGCGACAATGTTCAAAGATTAGTCAAAGGTGTGTGGGATGATCCGTTCGCTTGTGAGAACGTCATGCTAAATCATTTAGATAAGCCTCGACTATATGCTTGAGGTCATGAAACACAAAAGACATGGCCCACTGGAATGTGGCTCCAACATTTTTAAGGCCAAAAGGCATCTTACGATATGTGAATGTACCCCACGGACAAATGAATTTCATTTTGTGTTGGTCTTCAGGTTTGATTTGGATTTGATTATATCTTGAAAAACCATCCATGAAGGAAAAGGCTTCACAACCGACACATTCATCAATGATCTGGTCAATGAATGGTGTTGGAAAATGATCTTTGGGACATGCCTTTTTCAAATCATGAAAATCAGTACATACACGAATCGTGCCTTGTTTTTTATTGACCGGCACGGGGTTTGACACCCATTGAGTCAAATGAATAGAATAAATAAAACCTGCCTTGAGCAATTTCTCAACCTCAATCTTGATGGCTGCTGCTTTCTTAGGATTGACTGGATGAAGTTTTTGTCAAACAGGCTTGGCGTCAGGATACGTTGTGATTTCATGTTCAACTATTTTTGGATCTATACCTGGCATTTCCTCATAAGACCAGGCAAAAATGTCGCAGAATTCTCTAAAACGATCCGTGTAAATTTGAATCTCTTCGGGGGAGCAATCCGCTCCGACGAAGACATTCTCCACGACGCCAGGGGTTCGGGAGATGTTGATGGGTATATTTTCAGCGATAGTTGCCATATTACCCTCAACATAAATTTCTTGTGTAGCTAAGAGATTAATAGGACATGGCTGATCTCCCGTCATGGTAACAGTGAATTCCCCTGCTTCGATTCGACTTAACTCTGGGAGGAAATATTATCTGTGATGAAGATCTTCCCAAGGTTTGTCCAGACTAGTCATTGCTTCGATTACTACTTCGTCAAAAGGCAAGACTAATTCTAACGAATCAACATGAGCAAGAGAACCCTGAGCCCAAATAGGCTCTATAAGTGGATCTAACTCTTGTGCTGGAGTCGGATCAGGGTTAGTTGAATTTTGTTGGACTAAAGAGTATGCTACTTCAACAGTTGACAAGGACATGGACATGCCTAAGTTCCCTATCTCATCCATCATGGCTGATGGGGAAGGAAGAATCTAAGGATCCTCAAAGTAAGTCATGCGCAACGACGAAACTTGAAAAATCTCAACCTTATGGTGATTAGATATAAATTTGACATCGTCATGAGGAGGTGGGTAATCTAAGGTACCCATCAAGGATGGGCACAAACCAACTCCTACGTTAATGACACATGGTTGAGGATTATCTATCATTGGGACCGTGGATGCCCCTAAAGCTGGGTCAGGTCTAGAGAATGACAGTTGATCGATGGTCACTATCCGACCTTTGTGACGAAATAACAAGACTTGGAAAACTATAGAAACCACAGCTTGCATAGCATAATTCCAACTCCATCCTAACAAGAGGTTATAGTTGAGGGGAGCATCGACTACCTCTACTTCGACAGACATAGTCTTCCCTCCTAACTGCACAGGGAAAGAAGGAATGATGCCATGTGGTCGTAAAGAACGACTGTCGAAAGCAGTGAGGAGAGTAGGTGATGGAGACAAAGTGGGCTGACCAATGACCTTCCAACATTCTAATGGCATAACACATGTCGAGGCGCCCTCGTCAACCATCGTGCGGAAGATATTCTGTGTAAAAGTTTTTGTGGGATGAGCCACTACTATCTGAAATGCTATGTGGTAAGGTAGATGAGGTTTTAAGTTGGTTGTATCTAACACGATGGTACCCAGATTACAAGTCTCAGTAGAGCCCAAAGAGGTTAACAAGGCTTTCCTCTGAGTAGGGCAGCATTGGAGGACCTCCAAAGAAGACATCGCACAAGGGGTTTGTGATAAATCTTCCACCACGGACTAATTCTAGGCGGCCCTTGCGTTTGGGTTGTGAGAATCTTTTTGACATGCACCCTTTGGAATGCGTGTCATTGTTTCTCCCAACGTCTTCTCGATCTGTAGAGGAAGAGATGGGAGATCAACTTCTTTACCCTTCTTAGAAGAGCTTGGTTTACTATAGTCATGCACTCTATTCGTTATGAAAGCATCATCCCTAACCATATATATGTTCACGGATGATGGATTGTTTGGAGGAGGGAAGGTTTCTTGGCTGCCCCCTTCTGTACTTGTAGAGGCTTGAGTTAAATTTTGCCCATGTTGAAAATGATTAGTCAACACTGCCTGCTATTGTTGTGTGACAAAATTTTGTGCCTCTGCAAGTCGAGGAAAAAGATGGGTCAGGTGGTCTTCCACACACAAGTTGCACAGATACCTCACCTTTCGTTTTTTCGTAGTGTCCCCTCCAGCATTATCAGTGGGTCTTTTTATCCTCCTTACCCTTCTTTCGTTGTTTTTTCTTCCCTTCAGGCTGCTGGGTGGCCTTTGGGTTAGTTTACTGCACGGAGTGTAAGTCCGATGTTTGGGTAGGGGGAGCAGCCAAAGTAGTAGTTTGGCTAGCCGCTGTGTGTTGTATGGATAATCGTTGCAACTATTTTTTCAATTGCTTAGCGGGCTTGGTTTGTGCTGAACCAACAATACCATCAACATGTGGTCCAACGCTCTGTCTAGTTTTATCCAGTATCGAACTTGGAACATCTGGCAAGATGTTGTATAATAAACCATATTGAGAATAGATGAGCTCAAACTGTTGAGCCCTCATGATGGCATCTTCTTTGGAGAAAACTCTGAAATTCGTGACGTCTTTGGATAACTCTGGGACCAAATACTTAAGTAACCACTCAAGCAGGAATGCTAGTGGGACGAGTACTTTGATTAGACTCTTCCGACATCTCCATTCTCGAATATGATCAGAGATATGGTCCACTGTTGTCTGTTCTAAATTGGCGAGCAGCTCTATGCCAACGTCATATCTCATAGGGAATTGGAAATGGTTAAGGGAGGCCATCGCCAGTTTGAAAAAAGAAGATTATCTTGAGCGATCAAGCTCGATGTACCATTTTGTGGCACTCCCGATAAGAGTGCATTGAAACAATCACAACTGTACGGAGTCATCTTTTAATGAGTTAGATGAACATAAAAGATGGAAGGTAGTCACATGATCACCTAGATCTTCATTAGGCTTGGCCTCGAACTTTGGAATGTCCGAAGGCAACTTTGTTGGCATAGGAGGCTAATGTGGATGGTGACAGATAAGATAATTTAACAACCTTGTCAAATATGGCAAGTGTAACGTTGCCAGGAATGGTAGTGTGGGTTGCTACTGATAACTTGAGAAAAAGGGTCCTGGAGTTTGACTGGCACCAGGTTGCCAGGAAAAGTTTGGCTGCTGGCCTGGATTCTGGTAGAAACCATGGTCCTGACCAGCATAAGGATTTCTCATATATGGAGACATCATTGGTTGATTTCCCATAAAGGACATAGGGTGTTGGGCATGAATCATGTTTGAAGGAATTTGTGAAGGATTACCCCATGCCAGTCCTGATGGGAGAGGCATAGTAGTCTGTCCAGGGTTCCATTGACCATGGAAAGAATTACCCCATAACGACATTCCATAGGAGGGAATGGATCCTTGTCTTGAGTTCCAAGGTCCTACTATATGTGCCCCCTGTGCAACAATAACACCCTACAAAAGAGTAGACTGTCCAAAAATGGGAGTGCCCCCATACAGGAAAGTGATTGATGAGAAAGTGTTGTTACCAAATGTCTCGTTCCAAACAAACAATGTCGAACCTACCGGCATACTGTATGCAAGTGTTCCTTGAATCCCGACTCCAAATAAACTAGTGTGTGTAGGTTTCCCGACGGACTACTGATGCAGACCACCAAGCGAAGGGGACGAAGGAGGGATATGACCTCCTGTGTAAGGAAAATAATTAAAAGGGATAGGAGTTCCCCCAAGTTTGACCTTGCAGAGGAGAGTTAGAGCTCCTTTCCCCCATACCCAAAGTCTGTAAAGTGGGGTAGGTTAGTGCAGGACTTGTACCCGAACTAAGCATATCGTATGAGAACGAAGGGCCTGTCGCACTAGGTGTGAAGGGGGTTGTGGCCGCTACCATAGACGAGTTTGGTCCACTGTGCGACGTAGTTGCGGACGAGACCATGGTGGCTTGGACCAATGACGGTAAGTTAGGAGATGATTCTCCTACGGTAGCAACTATGGTGGGAATGGAAGAATTCCCAGAAGAAGTAACAATGTTTGTTTCCATAGCTGTGTGAGGCATTGACTGGCATTCGTGAAATTGGATCGGTACAATAAACGGTGCCAAGAAATCAGTGGTTGGGTTTCAACTGAGCCAAGATTGGCAGTTGATTCCTCTGGGAGTTGTTCGGGCACAAAGGTTTGTAACCTGGTCACTTCAAAAGACCCTTGTTGCTCTAGCTTCCGCATTAACGGTGGCGGGGGTGGCTCTAGTGTAACCTGCGGCAGGCCAAGAAGCCTTCGTGACCGGTGGAGCTCAGGATCCTCCACTGTGTGAGAAGATCCAAGACATGCTAAGGTATTCTACCCGTTCAAAATAAACACACACTAAAAAGAAGCCCCTAAGAGATAAGACAAGCAATCACTAAACTATTTGGAAGAACAGTTACAACAACCAACACTAGAGCAACTTACCGGTGCAAGTGAAACTCGAATAAGGAAGCACCCTCTGGGTATACTCTACAAATAATGGCCCGATGTATGTCCTAGGTACCATGGTATACCCCCGCAGTCACCCGTGTATGTCCCTAAAAAGATTGGCAACTAGGTTGCCAGCACGTGAACAATCACTAGGTGGGTACAGTCAAAAGTCGGGTAGACCACAATGAGCAGGGTATCAAGCCTGAAACCTGTCAAGGGTATCAAGAGAAAATGGTCTGGAAGAAAACTGAGAACCTCGAATGGATTCGAGACCCATGAAGCCCCGTGGAAAATGCAAATGATGGAATCCCAAAACAAGCCCTCAATATATGTTCTCCACTACAATTGGTCTGGCTTTGGAGGGGTTATCTCCGCTACCTTTCTGCACGCGACCTCATGTTTATCCCCTGTGTTAGAGGGGGGTCCCAGATAACTTCCATGAAACTGGACTTAGACACTCCCTATCGCAGACTCTAATGTTTGGTTTTGAATGGCCTTGGAGAGTTTCTTCTCCAGCCTAATCCAAGGCCCTAGTCCTGAACTAGTTTGTGAACCCTACAAACAAAAAGTCTAGTAGATTTTAAATTAGCGTTGCTTTTATGGTTTTTTCTTAAGTCAAGGGGTATGAGGGTGAAATTGATGATGTGTAAAGACGAAAGAAAAAACGAAATGAAAAAAGCTAGAAACAAAAGACTTTTACTAAATGCAAAATTTCAACAACTTTTCACAAAGAAATATTTCTTTTTCTTTTTAATTTTTCTAAGATTTTATACAACAAACTTAAAGGAATTTCACTCGACTACAAGCTACTTATTCTCTAAATTCACTGCAAAAAACTTACAAAATGAAAGACTTCTCCCTAGCTAATGATGCAGAAACATACTCGTCAACAAAAGAAGAAAATAAAAAGTGATTTTTTTATTTTTTATTTAAGTGCTAGTAAAGAAACAAAGGGAAAATACTGACAAGCACAAAACCAATAAAAACAAATTTTGGCTTAAAGCGCAGATAAAAAAGAATCAGAGTAAAGACACACAATGGAAATAAAGAAAACAAAGACTCTTACGCTTGTCTAAAAACCATAACAAAAATATTTATTTTTATTTTTATTTTTATTTTCTGTCAACTATCAACTAGGAAAAAGCAGGCAAAGGGTTAGATGACCTAACCTACTAACTGTTCAAACCTAGACTCAAACACCTGAGAGGAATACTTCTTATCAAAGGAGGGGATGACTGCCCCACCCTGAACAAAAAGTAGTCTGTCAAGCACGTGACTGTCACTAAAACAACACGTGTGCAAACGCGTGCTGAGCAGATACAAGAAGCATGTACACGCAGGCTAACCTTGTACAGGTCGCGTGTATGTATAAATTCAAAGAAAAAAAATGAAAACAAGCAGTCCAGACCAGGAAGAGGCCTCTGGTATTGATAACTAGGGTCCCTTGAAGGCTTGAATTATCTTTCTTACAGAAAAAACAAATAACGTAAGGAATAATAAGCCAAAAATAGACAATCTGAGATAGGACTGTGAACCAACAAGCCTCAAACAGGATTCTGGAAAACCCCCTGAGAATGTGAAATTATGACAGGGAAGAGGAGGACTACCTCTAAGGTTCTTTGAATTCCTACATGCTATTGTTATCCCTACAGCTAGCGTTCACATGCGGGCTGTAAGAGGATAGGGCGTGGGTACACGCGTGCAGGCCTTCTGCAGGCCACATGTACCTCTGTGTGTCCCGATAACTACCGTCAAGCAAAATTCAGGGAAAACTGGTATGGAAAACCAGGCTCCCTGCTAGCTCAGACCTTTCAGAAAAAGACAGGCAAAAAAAAATAGACAACTTAATCTTTAAACTACCCAAAAAACTCAAATAAATCTAGAAACCCTAAAGAGTATTCTCCCCGGTACGGTTGCCAATTCTGTTGTTCGGAAAAATACCCTACGGACTAGCAAACTAGGGTCAGACTTGCATGCATATTTTTACCGAAAAGAAATTAATTTTTTACCTACCACCCAAGACTTAAACCGCTCTTTCACAGTAAATGCATGGACAAGAACCACTAACCTTATTATTGGTGTTCTATGTAGATCCTTCGTTGCTCTTCGATTACTTGCTTGCGCTGCTCCTTCCACGGATGACCTGCACTCAAGACAAACAACAACTAGGCATGCACACTACTTCTCTACTCAAGGGTTAGAAATCAAGCATAAATTAGCCAAACCATAGACAATTCATACATTGGGACGGGAAAAGTATTATTTTTATTACTGAAAATGAATCAACTTACAATCAAAGCTGAGACTGGCCACCGCTCCTTGAACCTGATCCTGGGCTCCTCTTATTCTGTCCTTCAACTTCTTTGTGTTAAATCTCCTTTGGCATGAGGAAAGGCTAAAGGTTTGGGACAATGGATTACGTAAATGGGCAGAGTTTCTTCGCTATATTTTTTCCTCTTCCAAATGGTACCCCTACCCCTTCTTTTATAGGCTAGAAGGAGCTAGGGTTTTGGATGAACCCTCGGCCATGCATGGACGGTTTTTTTAGTTAACTGACCCATAGATTTTTGTTTCATCGGAAACTTTCCTTTTTTCGTGCTTTGTTAGGTACACGCAGGCTGTAGTGATTCAACAAGCGTGCACACACTTGCAGTAATGGGTTAGGGCGCGTGGGCCCTGACACAAGAGGATTTTCAAAGAGTTGTTCAACAGAGTTTTGGAAAAGAAGGGATATGAGTTGGCCTGATGCCAAGTAAGCATGCGTGGTGCAATTTAGGGTTATAACAGTGGAATCCATGGTGGTCTCCCCCAAGAGGTAGCTTGGAGGCTGCCAATTATCAAGTATAGTAAAGAGGTGTTCCGGGGGAGCATGAATTAGCTCTTCCAGAAAGACCTCCTCAACATATTCCATGGGAGGTGTCCTAGGTTTCCTTGCTCTACGAACGAGCTACGTTCGGGCCATAGAAAACGCTTGTTCGAATCACTACTGTCTCTTTTGACGAGCAACAAAGGTATACTAATTGGAGCCCTGCGGGGCTTTTCTCTTTCTCTCATAAATAATTTACTTATTAACAAATGTGTTTGTAATAAATAATCTGATACTCTTTGAATCTACTTATTGATGTATTTTGTAATAGCCCCGTCGTTAAAACAACAAAATGATGTACAACAGATCGATTTTTCTTTCTTTTAAAGTTATGTTTGGAAAATTTAAACATCCTGATAAATAGTCTGTGACATCCCAAAAAATAAAATGTTTTTGAAATTTAAAATTGCTAGAAATTTATTCTGTTTTTAGTAAATTCGAATTTGATTTTTTTCTTCCATTTATGGCAATTCCAAATTTTGAATTTGGTAATTGTAATTAATTATTTTGAATGTTGGGCAGAGACCTGATTTGACCCAACTAACTATTTGACTATGACACTTGTATGGAAACATAATATTTTATGTTGATTGCAGGAGGACA